>JAECXC010003655.1:0-72603 GCA_018152125.1 Drosophila dunni | reverse complement strand
TTAAAACAACTTATTTCCAATGATCCCATTTTAAAAATACCAGATTTTAACAGTAAATTCCGTATTAACTACAGACGCAAGTAACATAGCACTTGGAGCTGTACTTTCTCAAAACGGGACACCCCTTAGTTACATTAGTAGAACCCTAAATGATCATGAAACCAATTACAGTGCCATAGAAAAGAACTTCTTTGTATGGGCAACAAAAACCTTTCGACATTACCTTCTAGGACGACACTTTGAAATTGATAGTGACCATCAACCGTTATGTTGGTTATACAAAATGAAAGAACCAAATTCAAAATTAACTCGATGGAGAGTTAAATTATCAGAATATGACTTTTGACATTAAATATATAAAAGAAAAGGAAAGAGAAAGGAAATCATATCTGACGCTTTATCAGAGTAAAAATAGAACAAGCTCATAACTCATTCTCAAGACGCATGAAAACTCCTACCATCCAGGCATTCAAAAAACAAACAAACTTTTCGGTGAAACTTATTATTAGTTTATTTTTCCCCAATAGTCAATTATTAACCCAAAACATTATTAACAAATGTCATATCTGCAATTTAACGAAAACCGAACATAGAAATACAGAAATGCCAATGAAAATTACGCCCAAACCATAACATTGTCGAGATAAATTCATAATAGACATTTATTCATCAGAAGGTAAACACTATCTAAGCTGCATAGACATTTATTCAAAATTCGCTACTCTCGAACAAATCAAACCTAATCATTGGATAAAATATTTAATCAGTTAGGTAAACCAATATTATTAAAGGCAGACCGAGACGGAGCATTTACCAGTCTAGCACTCAAAAGATGGCTTGACAGTGAGGAAGTAGAAATTAAGTTAAATACTTCAAAAACAGGTATAGCGGACATAGAAAGATAATACAAAACTATCAATGAAAAAATTAGAATCATAAATACTTTAAATGATGAAGAGAAAACACTCATCAAAATGGAAACTATCCTTTATATTTACAATCATAAAACTAAACATGACACCACTGGACAAACTCCAACACACATATTCTTATATGCAGAACAACCAACTTTAGATACACAAAAAAGAAAAAATTATAAACAAAATTAACAGTGACCGACAAGAACTTGAAATAGATACTAGATACAGAAAAGGACCGTTAAAAAAAGGAAAATTAGAAAATCCATTTAAAGCCAGATAGAAATTATCAAAGTTAAGCCTATCAAACATGACGACATTGTAAAACTTTCCCCAAATAATAATGTCTTTTCATATACAATAATTGTAACCCATTATTATTATATTCATAATCATATTGTTATATTTAAAATATGAACATAGAAATACAGAAATGCCAATGAAAATTACGCCCAAACCAGTTATTGAGGTGACACAATCAAATTTACCAAAACTTTACCCTTCAGCCTCGCCTTGATTCACAGGCTCGCCTCTTAAGGAGAGGGAAGTGACATATTCATTCCGATTATGTCTACAGAGTTCCATATCCATATTATAAACATTCCCAAGCTTCACTTGAGAATGAATCCAACCCCCAATTATAAACATTCCCAAGCTTCACTTGAGAATAAATTCAACAATTGTAAACAAAGAGCCGTCTAGCCGGCGCATCTCCCCAATCGATCAGCATCGATTGCAATTCACATAGTCAGCATAATTTTTGTTCCCAGCTTAAGCCGAGATAACGAGCAACGCCTGGTTCCCAGCAACCAGCGGTGCCCGCTATAATGTAAACATTAAGCAGAGCATTCTTTATCACTTTTAAAACCGATATCTGTCAGTCTTAAGTTGATGATGAATAAAACAAGTCGTGAATAAAATCTCGCTTCGTCTTTTATTTTATATCAACGTTGTCGTTAGAAGTGTGTCGCGACATTAATTCGATTCGATTAACACATCAAATATCCAATTATATGTATATTTTTGAATTGATATTTAAAAAAACAAGTAAGAAAGGCTACAGTCGATCGAGCGGACTGTAAAAGACCCCGTACTCCCATAATAATGCGCATTTGTATTTAATTTGAATTAAAATTTTATAACGAAATGTAAAAATTAAAATTTATATGTATATTTTGAATTGATATTTAAAAAAAATTAAATTAGCAATTCTCATTGCCAGCATTCGAACCTACGACGCTCAGGCAACGATTTCACATCGCGCCGTAACTCCTCCCCCTCGCACCCCGCGCTACTTTCAAGCATGTTCCGCTTATTCGCATTTACATGTTATACATACAAGTACACACTCGTTTGAAATTATGTGTATGCACATATGTATGTGATGCGTGCCTAGCCCTGGTCGGCACGGCAGCGTCACCCCGCGGCGGCTCGGCGGCGCCCCGGACGTCACACAGGCGGCGAAATTGGAGCTAAATTACATAAATTTTCTAATGTTGTCACTTTTTTGTTAATTGACGGATTTTAACGCCGCTTGGAGGATAGGAGTTTGATATGATATTCCTCTCTTCGAATAAATAATTATAAACACTGTACTATTTGACTAAATGCCCTAAACCCTGAAAATTTTGAGCTTGAAATTTTGAAAATTTTTTAGCTTATATGAGAAAAGGGGGCGTGGCAGGCCAAAATTTTGAATGGCATTGCATTAAGGCTGTCTCTAGCAACTCTAGCAACCAGAAATGGTGTTCCTAAGTGCCATAGTTACTGAGTTATTAAACGGCATTTTTTTCGAGGTGTGTCTGGTTTTTTGCTCATTGCGGGGGCGGTAAGGGGCGTGGCAAAAATTTGAAATAAACTTAACCTGCGTAAGATAATAACGGACTTTCATTATAAATTTGGTGGCTCTAGCTTTTGTAGTTTAAAAGATCTATGTGTTCATACGGACGGACGGACGGACAGACGGACAGACGGACATTGCTATATCGACTCGGCTGTTGATGCTGAAGAATATATATACTTTATACTCTTATACCTCTACTCTTTTTTAGAGTACGGGGTCTAAAAATACATCTAAATATAAAACCACGCACTATCCTGTGCGTGGGGTACAACACTAAAATCTTAGAGGAGAGCTGTACTCCGCTATAATTTGTAGCTATATAAGGCCTAGGATTTTAAGAAATAAAGTCAGTTCAACTTTTGTGCTCAACCAAAACAAGTCTTGATGTCCATTTATTCATTGGTCCTTCGAGCATTCTGTTGTTTTCCCCCACCAGTG
Organism: Drosophila dunni; assembly: GCA_018152125.1. NCBI lineage: Eukaryota > Metazoa > Arthropoda > Insecta > Diptera > Drosophilidae > Drosophila > Drosophila dunni. Next base: position 69,405 of record JAECXC010003655.1, on the reverse strand, counting down.
GAAACACAGAATTGTAAACCAGCACCTTATAGTTATGTACTTGAGGTTGCTAAATATTGGTCTGTTGCTATCATAAGAAGCACAGTACTGATGGCTTTTGTTCTCCCTTTGAAGAGGCAGAGTATAGCGTTTCCAAGGATTTACGTCGGAAGTTTACGACTCTTGTTTTCCCTTTGAGGAGGCAGAGTATAGCGATTCCGAGGCTTTACGTCGGAAGTATACGGCTTTTTGATGGAAGTACTGCACATTGTAATACCTCGATACCGATTTTAATAATTTAAGCGGGATTAAAATACAGAGAGTATTATACGGTCGGGCGTGCTCGACTGTACTTTTCTTTCTTGCTAAAATGTTGTCAGAAGCAACAATTAGTTTGCTGGAAAAGCAATTGATTATAGTGCAGGAAGTGCAGGAGATTGAAGCTGGAATTATTTCCAGCCAATCAATTGAAATTTTAAAAGAATTAAAAAATAAATTCATAGTTAATAACTTTATACTTTTAAAAATTGGAGCAGTCGATCACGACTACTTCAATAAAAAGATATGTGAGGATACATTACAAACAATTAAAACAATATGTGAACAATATTTATGTTCGAAAAAAACAATTGATCCTGGAACAGAAAATGTTTCAGAAAAAATAGAAAATAATAAGATTGCAGATAAGTTGGATGCAAAAAAATGCTACTCCGGAATGAAGCTGCATTAGAAAGAATAAAATTAATTTTCTCTCGAACAGAATCCAAGAAAAAATTAATTTCTTTCAAAAACAAAATATTCAATGCATTAGATCAATTAAGTATAAATAATAAAGTAGCCGTGAAGACGGAAGATCTTCCAGCTCTACCAAAAATTAATGTACCCACTTATCATGGGGAACCCAGAGAGTGGGATTAATTTTTCGAATTATTTTTGAAAATAATTCATGATAGAGAGGACCTAAGTGAGTCTGTGAAATTTAATTATTTAAAATTGGCATTAAAAGGTGAAGCCAGGAGCATGGTCTCACATTTACTCACTGGGTCAAAGAATAATTAGACCCCGTACTCTAAAAAAGAGTAGAGGGTTCTATTAGGTTTGTCAGAAGCGAAATGTGCGTAACAGGCCGACCCCATAAAGCATTTATATTCTTGATCAGCATCAAAAGCCGAGTCGATATAGCAATGTCCGTCTGTCTGTCCGTCCGTCCGTATGAACACCTTGATCTTTTAAACTACAAAAGCTAGAGCCACCAAATTTATAATGAAAGTCTGTTATTAAGTCAGGCAGGTTAAGTTTATTTCAAATTTTTACCACGCCCCTTACCGCCCCCGCAATAAGCAAAAAAAAGACACACCAATAACTCAGTAACTATGGCACTTAGGAACACCATTTCTGGTAAGCAGGTTGCTAGAGACAGCCTTAATGCAATGTCATTCAAAATTTAGAACTGCCACGCCCCCTTTTCTCATAAAAAAAACTGTTAAACTTCAAACCAGGATTTAAGACATTTAGCCAAATAGTACAGTGTTTGTAATTAATTATTCGTGTAGAGGAATATCATATCAAACTATCCTTCAAGCGGCGTTAAAATCCGTCCATTAACAAAAAAGTTAGAAGGTTAGAAAAATTTTGTAATTTAGCTGAAATTTCGCCGCATGTGTGACATCAGCGCTGCTCGCAGACGCTGCGACGCTGCCGTGCCGACCACGCATACATACATATGTGCATACACATCATTCCAAACGATGTATATTTATGTATAACATGTAAATGCGAATAAGCGGAACATGCTTGTTTAACATGCTAAATTAATTTTTTTTTAAATATCAATTCAAAATATACATTTAATTTTAATTTTTAAATTTTGTTATAAAATTTTAATTATACCCGTCACTCGTAGAGTAAAAGGGTATATTGTAATCGTTGAAATGTATGTTACAGGGAGAAGGAGGCGTGGAAGACCCCATAAAGTATATATATTCTTGATCAGCATCAATAGTCGTCCGTCCGTCTGTCCGTCTGTATGAACAAAAGGACCTCAGAGACTATAAGAGCTAGAAAGATGATAGGGGTCGATGTAAATCCATCAGTTAGTTTTTGTTTTTTTACCAGCCCACTTTAGGGCGTTCTATCTTCATATAAAGGTAAATGCACAGGTAAAACTAGAATGTTTTAGTATAGAAGACTTTTTGTTAGCCATGCTATCTGAACCAAATTTACACGGAAAGTACATGTCTAGGAAGTAGATGTACTGACCAAGTTTGATACAAATCAGATTACTATGTCGTATAGCTCTTTTTTTTTTTTTTTTTTTTTTTTTAAAATTCGGTTCAAATTTTAAAAAAGAAAAAAAATTTTTTTTTTTTTTATGTTATATTAATCAAACCCACACAGAATACATCTCCATTTTCATTTTTCAATGGCTTCTTTTTTGTTTACCCCCATAGGACCGATCGGTCAAATTTCTAAAAATAAAATTTTGGGGAAAAATTTTTTCGATGACCAAGATATATTTATTAAACTCACACAAATATAATTGCCATCAATATATACATACTGGCCAAGTTTGATCAAATCGGACTACTATATCGTATAGCTCCAAGGACCGATGGTAAAAATACCAAATAAAATAGTATGAAAAACTTTTGCTTTATCTAAGCTATTTTAATCAAACTCACACAGAATACATCTGCTAGTAATATATATATACTGACCAAGTTTGATACAAATCAGACAACTATATCGTATAGCTCCCATAGGACCGAACGGTATCAAATACGGTCCAAATATGAAATAGTATGAAAAACTTTTGCGTTATCTATGCTATATTAATCAAACTCACACAGAATACATCTGCCAGTAATATATATATACTGATCAAGTTTGATCCAAATCGGACTACTATATCGTATAGCTCCCATAGGAACGATCGGTCGAAATATGCACCAAACATGAATTTTTAGGAGAAACTTTTTGGATGACCAAGCTATATTTATCAAACTCACACAGAATATAAATGTATATACATACTGGCCAAGTTTGATCCAAATCGGACTACTATATCGTATAGCTCCCATAGGAACGATCGGTCAAAAATATGCTCTAAACACGAATTTGTATGAAAACTTTCTGTTTGCCAAGCTATCTTAGCTCTTGTTAATAACATATTGAAACTGAGTAACGGGTATCCTAAATTCGCGAGGCGACTATAGCATTCTTTCTTGTAATTCAAATTAAATACAAATGCGCATTACTATGGGAGTACGGGGTCTTTTACAGTCGGCTCGATCGACTGTAGCCTTTCTTTCTTGTTATGATGTCGTGTGGGAACTGTTAACCAAACGGTTCGAAAATAAAAGGAAAATGTTTGCAGATCAATTAAACAGGTTAATTGATTTACCTATATTAAATATTGAATCTGAAAAACTGATAAAACATTATATTGATGCTAGCAATGAGGCTATGCATATTATAAAAATAAAAGCAAATCTGCCTAATGAAATAGACAGTATCTTTGCGCATATTATTTTGCGTATGTTTAATAAAGAGACACTACAACTCTACGTATATTACGTCATAAAGACAAAAGAGATTCCAGAGTTGTCAGATGTCAAGGAATTTTTGGAGCAGCGATATGGTTCCATTAGTTCATTGAAAAACGATGAAAAAAAGAATTCTAATTTTCAGCAAAATAGAATTGAAAACTGCCTGATTTGTAAGAAACCTGGACATCATGCGGTACAGTGTTACACTTTCACAGCCATGAGTCGAGTAGAAAGATTCAACGCAGTAAAAAAAGTGCAAGTATGCATAAGGTGTTTAAAATTCACAAGAAATAAAAGATGCTCGTGCGAAACAATTTGTACTATCTGCAGAAAATTACACAATACAATGTAACACATTTCTAACGAGAAGGTGAACACTTGTGTTGCTGAAAACCAAGCAGTATTAGCTACTGCGATAGTTAAAGTGAAAACTAAAAATGGTGATTTTGAAAAATTAAGAGCATTGATCGATAGTGGATCGCATTGCACTATTATTTCAGAAGAAGCTGTTCAAACTCTAAACTTATTTAGAATTAAAAAACTAACGGAAATAAGTGGAGTTTCAGCAATACAAGGTCAACTAGTGTTTAAAACCCTGTAATTTTGAAAAACAACATTTTTATACAGAAGCAATTGTTTTACCAAAACTGATGAAAGCGCTGCCAGTCGAAACAATAAACATAAATAGAAATAAATGGTAGAGTTACTTTTTAGCTGACCCACATTTTGAAAAGCCGAGCAGAGTAGATATGATAATTGGAGCCGATCTATATGCACAAATAATGAAAAATGGCATTATTAAAATAGATGGACTCCTGGGACAGAATACAGAATTTGGTTGGGTAGTGTCAGGCTGCACCAAATCAAAGGGAAATTCTTTAATAACAGCAACAACAATAGAGATTAAAGACATTGAACGATTTTGGGAATAAGAAGAGGAGGATAATAACGACTTAGAAGCAGAAAATTGTGAAATTGATTACATAACAACTACAAGAAAAGATGGCAATGTAAAAATAGATTTATTGTAAAAATTCCATTTAAGGTGAATACAAAATTAGGAGATTCAAAAACGCAAGCTTTAGCGCGTTTTCATAATTTAGAGAAAAATTTTCAAAAAAATCATAAACTGAAAGAAAATTATATTCAGTTTATGAAAGAATACATGGAGTTAGGACATATGGTTGAATCAAGCGTAGCAAGGAAAAATTATCTTCCTCATCAAGCAGTACTAAGGGATAGTAGCTTAACAACAAAGTTAAGAGTTGTGTTCTGGAGAGACTGTCCGACTGATTCATTAAATGAACTTACAAGCTTACAATAGTTACTTACGTGGACAGCATCGAGACCCCAAATTTATTTTGACTATAACTTTATTAGAAATGGCGTAACAAATGGCGTAGACTATATGAGAACAATGTAGAGAAATAATTAAAAATTGATTTAGATGATGGAAAATCTAAAGGTGATCAGGCGCAAATACAGTACAACGAGTCATTAAGAAGTAAACTTGTGACAGTTAATTTCGGCTAGAATTAGATAATGTAGGACTATAACTTTATTAGGAAATGGATCTCCATTAATCCAGAGCGTTGGAGCAAGATTAGGATGTACTGATGACAATAAAATATTAAGTTTTGAAGAACTAATGAATCAGTACAAATACAGCTAGAGGCTACAGAAATTGTGAAGCTATAAAATCGATAGAATTCAAATATAATATTCAATGTGAAAAAAATGGATCTCCAAATTAATCCAAAAGTTTTAACAATTTTTTTGTCCACATTAGCTAAATTTATGATCCTTTAGGTTGGCTATCTCCTGTAACAATAGTCGGTAAAAAATTGTATGCAGAAACTATGGTTAGCGGAGCTAGAGTGGGATAAAGAGTTATCGATGGACGATTCAGGGTTCTGGGAATTATTTAAGGCAAAATTAATAACATTAGAAAATCTCAGAATTCCTAGATGGCTGAAAAGTCACAACGATGTATTGACTCAAATACATGGGTTTGCAGAAAAAGCATATGCAGCAGTTGTTTATGCAAAAATCGGATGTTCAGTAATGATAATTACTAGTAAAAGTAAAGTTAATCCAAAATAAATTAGTACAAAGTCTTATGCATGGAGCGACTCAACGATTACACTTGCTTGGATAAAAAACAGATGACATTCAAAAATTAAAAGAAGTGGAATGGGGACATGTTAAATCAGAGGACAACCCAGCAGATATTGCGTCAAGGGGAATAGATGCCGATAAGTTAAAAAACTGTGACATTTGGTGGACTGGTCCTCATTGGATTGCGAAGTCAATTGAATATTGACCAAAGGAAGAAAATTCTGAAAATAATTCAATAGTTTGCACAACTATTTTGAATAATAACTCTGAAATTATTCAGGAATAAACAGACAAGTTTTCCTGTATAGGAAAACTGGAAAAAGTAGTTGCATATGTTTTAAGATGTATTGATATGAAAGTTAACAAGAAAGTATTCCCAGCATATGAAATAAAGTCTGCACGATGTTTAGTAAAAAAAAGTCTGCACGATGTTTAGTAATTAAACAACAGCAGATGATTCATTTTTATGCAGAAATTAAATGTATAACTCATAAAAATGATATTGATACAAAAAGCAAGATATTAAGTTTAATCCCATTTTTACTCAGAGTTGGTGGAAGATTGAGGAACTCAATTGCATGTTTTCAGGTGAAACATCCCCTAATTTTAAACAAAAGTCACTTTACGGACTTAATAATAAAAAAGGCACATTAAGAAACATTGCATGGTGGACTCAATCTGATGCGAACTTATATACAAAGACGATATTGGATATTTGGACTTAAAAATAGTTTAAAAAAACATTTAAAGGAATGTATAAAGTGTTCAAGATATCGGCAGACGAAAGCAGAACAGATAATGGGAGACCTTGTTGCATCTGGGGCTGAGCAGAATCGGAATATCGATAAGTGTTGAGAATTCATCGCACACTGCTCAGCTGGAGGTGGCCATACTTGGTGGGACGGGGGGATATTAGTATAAGAGTTAGGTTATAAGAAGTAGGTTATAAGAGAAGGAAGAATAAAGAGAGAGAGAGAGCATAGTGGCTGAGCGGGGGCGGCCGTTGACTCTAGGGAACCGTTGCATGGAAGAGGGATTTGGAGGATTAGAATTTTTAATTTTGCTTAGCAACAGGTGCCCTTAGAGTCAACGAGGGAGTTGCTTTTCGAGATCGGCACGAGCAGTTGCGTGACTGAATCGATAAAAAAATTTTGTTGTGCGTTTGGTGAACGTTCGGTGTGTAGTTTTGGGAGTGCGCGTTTGTTAAGTCCAGTAATAATGTTTTTTTTGTGCGTCTAAAAAAAAAAAAAAAAATTTTTTTAATTGAATTAAATATAAAATGAAACATGCATCAGCAACAACCGCAGTGCGACAATTAAAATAAAATACACAACAACATGTATGTGCAACAATAGCAAACCCATTATACATGCAAAACTACACAAACATTTAAAACGCAATAATTGTTAGACAACCACGGTGCAACGACACGCAACCACCAAAAACCAAAACGCCAAATTTAAAGACATTTTGAATAACGACCCTTAAACGAATAACAACAAAAAACGGCAACAACAACCCAAACAACATATTTGCGACAGCCGCAACAACAAATATAACGTTAATACGCAACAACAACAATAATAACAACATTAACAGTTACAACGACAACAGGCAACGAGAACAACAATACAACAGCGACCGGAAGACGGCAGCAACAGTGATGTCACGCAGCATCAGCTGTGCGCGCTAGCACAGTGGACGGACGTGGTGAGCTGTGTCACACGGACAGCTGTAGTTTTGTTTTGTTTTGTCCCCAGTCTATGTAGTTTGTGCATATATGTATATTTATAAATTTTTGTAATGCAGATTTAAACTTAATTTTTCTCTTATTTAAATTAAATTGTTTTGTTCCATATTTTCTGGTCGGCCCCTTTTTTCTTCGATGTGTTTTATTGTGAGTTGCTGGTAATCATAGGTACATTTAGTACCTGCCAATAAAAAAATTGTTTTGGCAGTGTCCGGCCCCCTATATACCCCCTTAGAGCTCTTAGGTAGTATCAGGTACCCCCGAGGCCCCCCCTCTATATTAATCTAAGGCAATCGACACTAAAAGAAAAGGAAAAGACAGAAATAAAATTAATATAAATAAAATAAAATATAAATAAAATGCAAAGAAAAAACTAAATAAGATAGGGAAGTATATCTATATGGAAAGCTATGTTTAGAAAATTTAATATAAATAAATATATATAATTTGATTGCTAACGAAACGAATATGTGTGAGTAATTTGTTGATGGGAGGGGGATTGCGTAGCATGGATTAAGCGAGCTGGCGTAGACTTTTGATTATGGGTGGCGCAACGGAACAATTTGAATGTTGCCGCCACAGGTAGGGTGGGTGCGTTGCGGCCAAAATATCGGGGCCGCCGATAGAGATGGCCGATAGTTGTGTAGGATTGGTATTGTTTAGTAGAGTGTAGTAGTAGAGATGTAGAGGTTCTACAATCGATGATTGTGGATTGTAGGCTCGGTGGGCTCTGGTTAACAACCCCGACCTGAGGCGAATTAGCTAGCCGTGGTAGCCCCAGGAAAGACAAGCCGAGTCGTAACAATATGGCGCCCAATCTGGAAATGGAGCTCGACGAGGTGCGCCTCGTCGTAGCATACGGCCTAGAAAGAAAAAAAATAAATAACACATAAGATTGTCGAATCTCACGTGTTAGTATGTTTTGGTTTGCAGACCGGTCCTTCATGGGGCCTTGTCGGGAGCATTTACGCTCGCCTTCAATTGTACATGAGGGATACGATCTACAAATCAAACATCTTTGTCGATTTGTTTAAATGTTTTTGTAAAGTAAAGCGTCTTTTTTGTGTTTTCTGGATTTGGCTGTCCGAACAAAACTATCGGCTGACAACGGTGACCCGTGCTGGGAATAAAATCTCCAGCACGCGATGCATCGTGACGACGATGGTTGGCTACGTGGTGCATAGTGGGCAATGGTGACCCGTACAGGGAATAACTCTAGTACGCGCTGCATCATTGGACACTATCCCACCGTTTGCAGCCAGAACCAAAAGAAAACACAATAGAAGAGTAAGCCTGGCTCACGGAGATCTCTTGACTGTCGATCGTCAGCTCAGCTGACGATCTGACATGTCGACGGATCTCTCGTGTTTTGTTTTTTTTTTTGTACATTAAATGTCTGGCCATTTCTATCGACCCGTAGTTATATGTTATTTATGCGGTATTTGTTTTTTTGTAATTATTATTTGTGGTTATTATTTAGTACACATTTATTTACTTTGGGTGATCTAATATTTATTTATTTATTTTTGTATATTTATTTTGTAATATTAATGCATTTGAAGTTATTTAATGTATATTTATTTATAGATATTATTTAATAATTACACGTTGGTAATTATTAATTGGTATTTATTTATTTGTATTTATTATTTAACTTGTGTGTGTGTACATTTATTATTAAATATTTGTTCATTTATATTTATTATCTATGTTGGGAGCTGCTGAGCTTTTTCAGCAACTTTCTGCGCGCTGTTGTCAATAACTCAGATCGCATGAATTATTGTCTAATTAAAACAATTATGTTCAAATTGCGCAGATTAAAAACATTTATTTATTTAAAGTACGTGAACGTCTTTTTCGTGAATTATGGATTCTAGCTTTTACAATTTCACTCTTCAGAGCATACCGATCAGATCGAGATTTGAAAGACGAATAAGAATGAGAGTAATTGCAGCAATTGGGGAATGAGAAAATAAAGAGATTACCAAAACTAGTTATGTTATACTTTGTGGAGAGCGCTGCTATGCATAAATGTTAAATGTATGTTGTTAACATTTTGAGATGCCACCTTGGTCATTTGCTGCTGCTCCGAACATCATCCCACCCGTTGAAAGTACAGGGCTTTCAACAGGATCATTAACAGAAAGGACGCACAGCTTGTTTACTGCTCGTCGAGTGGTTCCTGACGGTGTCCTCAATACTGCTACTCGAATGGTACCATCAGCTCCAGATATGGTTTCGATGACTCGAGCGAGTGGCCACTTCAATGGGGGGAATTCTCGTCCTTGATGCTCACGATATCACCAATCTGAATGGGAGCCTGAGGAGCTCGCCACTTCGCTCGTTGCTGCAGAAGCGTCAAATATTCCTCGCTCCAGCGTTTCCAGAAAATTTGTTGAAGGGCTGTGGCCTTCTGCCATTGATCAAGACGATTATAGTTCAGCGAAGAGACATCCGGCTCCGGCGGTGCATTCAGTGGACCACCAATGAGAAAGTGACCGGGTGTTAGCACATCAATATCGGCTATGCTCTCTGTAATGGACATAATAGGTCTTGAGTTTATTATGGCTTGGATTTGGCACACTAATGTACGCAGTTCGTCAAACCCAAGGAGCGACGATGTCAAGGTACGCCGCATGTGATACTTCGCTTTTTTAACGGCTGACTCCCATAAACCACCGAAATGGGGAGACCGTGGAGGTATGAATTTCCATTCGATGTTATGATCCAGACACCAAGCGTCCACTGCATCACAATGGCTTTCGCTGCTAACTAGTTGCCTTAAATCTTCTAACTCGTTCTTAGCGCCAACGAAATTTGTAGCGTTGTCAGACCATATGCATCCTGGCGATCCTCGAGTGGCAACAAAACGCTTCAAGGCGCCCAAGAATGCGGCGGTTGACAAGTCCTTTACTAATTCCATCCATACAGCTTTGGTCGCAAAGCACACAAATATGCATATGTAACATCGCTGAGGCGGCCGATTGCGAACGTCAGCTTTATATTGGAATGGTCCGCAATAATCCACTCCAGAAACGAAGAATGGTCTGGTGTATTCAATACGATCCTTTGGGAGATCGGCCATAATGTGTTCCATTAATCGAGGTTTTGAACGAGAGAAAATGATGCATTTTCGCAGAGCCTTCGAAACAGCTTTTAACCCTCCAATGGGCCAGTACTGCTGACGAATTGTGGCCAGCAGGGCTTGAGGTCCAGCATGAAGGTTCGACAGGTGCAAATGCCTTATCATGGCGAGCGTAAACGGGTGATCATTTGGCAAGATTATCGGATGGCGGGCATCGAGGGGTAGTGCGGAATGGCGCAGTCGACCGCCAACACGAACTACCCCGCTGCCATCGAGGAACGGCGACAGCGAAATAATGCTGCTTGCTGAGGATATGCCCTTTCCGTTTTGAAGCTGGCGATACTCTTCCCACATGTTTGCCCTTTGGATGATGCGAATGAGCATAAGAGCTCCACGACGAATGTGGTTTGCACTGAGTTGCGCCTGGCCGGACGGTTTGCTAGGAGAAACGAACTTATGTACGTATCCAAAAATTCTCTGCATGGTGGAGAATGAGTTGATATATTTAAACGATAGGGATATATCCAACGGGCCAATAGCGGAATAAAATGATTTGTTTCGCAGCTCTGGAAGCTGTGACTCCGATGGACGAGACTGAGGCCATCCTGTCCTTGCGCCCAGCAAAAACTTTGGTCCGTGCAACCAGAGATCTGATCTAAGCAAGTCTTTTGGAGAAGATCCTCTAGACAACATGTCAGCAGGAGTCAATGCAGTAGGGACATAATGCCAACTCATGTCTTTTATTATCTGCTGGATAGTGCAAACTCGGTTGACTACAAATACTTTGAATTTAGACGGTTCGTCCTGTAACCAAGATAAGACTACTGATGAATCAGACCAACAATGAAACTTACAGGAGAAGATTTGCATGCTGACGATATCCTGAATCAAAAGAGCGAGCAGATGCGCAGCGCAGAGCTCCAGCTTCGGCACCGTTAGAGTCTATAGCGGCGCGACTCGAGCCTTCGAACACAATAGATGGCATTGAGATTGATTATCAAGGCGAGACAGCACATAGATGCAGGCTCCATATGCCTCTAGACTGGCATCACAAAAGGCGTGGATTTCAGACACCGCATTTGGCAACAACACGTAGCGTGGATACTTTGCGTGGCGCATATCGGAGAACTCCTTACAAAAGCTTGACCAAGCTGCGTTAAGAGATTGAGGCAGACTTTCATCCCATTGCAGCTTATCTCTCCACATGCGCTGCAAAATGATTTTGGCCCTAGTCATTGTTGGTCCAATGAGACCGAGAGGGTCGTAGAATTTCGCAATCGCTGATAGCACAGATAGCTTCGTGTGGTTTGAGCCGCTTAAATGAGAAGAGAAAGCAAAGAGAAAATTGTCATCCTTGGGATCCCAAATTAGACCAAGAGTTTTTGTGACGTCCAAACTGTCATTGAACTTGACGAAGCTTTCCCGTTCAGTTTCGGGCACGCCGTGAAGCGCTTCCTGATGACTGGAACACCATATCCTTAACTGAAAATTCCCTTTTGAAAGAAGATCTGATTTCTGCTGCATGATTACGTGAACATTTTCCAAGGACGCACCCCCGGATATCATATCATCCACGTAAAAGTGCTGCAACACGACTTGGGAGCCTACTGGGAGCAACGAGCATTCATCCTGAGCAAGCTGGTGCATGGCGCGAATGGCAAGAAAAGCCGCTGGCTTCGTCCCATACGTTACAGTGTCCAACTTATATACCTTAATCTCTTCCTTTGGAGAATTGCGCCATAATATGCATTGATAGAAGCTGTCGTCATTGGCAAGACGAACGCAGCGATACATTTTGCATATATCTGCAGTTAAGGCAATAGGAAATGTCCGAAAGCGAATTAGCGTATTAAATAGCTTATCTTGTATAGTTGGTCCTGCCATGAGGACATCATTCAGAGATAATCCCGACATTGTTGTGGCGGAGCCGTCGAATACGACCCTAAGCTTAGTCGTGGTACTATCATCCTTTATAACACAATGGTGAGGCAGAAAGTATTTGCATTTTGCAATGTCTATTGGGGAAACGAGCGACATATGCTTGAGTTCGATGTATTCCGCTATGAACTTTGAATATTCACTTCTAAGGTTTGGGTTCCGAGCGAGTTTGCGCTCAAGATGTTCGAGACGGCGCTAGGCCTGCTGAAACGAATCGCCTAGCGAGTCCAAGCGGGATGTTGCAGGTAAGCGAACCATGTATTCTCCAGAAGATAACCGAGTGTGATGCTTCTGGAAATGCAATTCGCAATCGATCTCCTCTCTGGTTACCTTGGACGCTGGCTCAAATGAATGTTCAACTTCCCAAAACCGTTGAACCAATTCAGTAAGCCGATTATTAGAGCTACTGGCTTCGGAAGATCTATTGCTTACGACGAACGACGAGAGTTTTGGCGCGCGCTGACCACCACCAGAGAGAATCCAGCCTAAGTGTGTCTTCTGCAGTAATGGTAGTCCGGGCACCAGCTGAATCTGACCGACGCACAGCAGCTGGAAAAACAGACCAGCTCCGATGAGTAGATCTATCCGCTGCGGCACGTTAAAAGATGGGTCTGCTAGCTGAATGTTGGAGGGAATGTCCCAATCCGTAATTCGTACTGAAACTCCTGGCTGGGTTTCCGTGATCGACTGTGCGACGACTGCATTAATGCAGGCTGTGTATTCTGAAGTCCGCGACTTCAGTACAAGATCAATTGAGTGGCCTTCGGTTTGGAAACTCGCATCTCCAATGCCGGATACGGCTGTAGATGACTTGAAGGTGTAATAGCTGAGAAAAACGACGAGTGATAAAATGCAGCTGTGATCCGGAATCCAATAAGGTTCGACAGGGCACATATTCGCCTGTACTATTCCTTACGAAAACAATTGCTGTGGCGAGGAGCACGGCGTCAGAGTTGGAGTGAGATATGAGGGCTTGACGAGCTATTGGTGCTGCAACCGTCTGGGCGGAAATGCACGCTAATGATGCAGGTGTTGGCGCGAAATGCAAGGAGCTGTGATGCTTAGCTTTACAAGTTCAACAGGATCCAGATTTGCAATCCCGAACCATATGACCCCTTTTTAGGCAGTTGAGACATAGGGAGAGCCTCTTTGCTTCTCTTTGGCGGTCATATGGGGACATCATTTCGAAACGGGGATAATTGTAAATTTTATGTGCAGCGTCTTCACAAAGCACGCAACCAGATGTAGAAGAGTTTGAAGTAATAAAAGATTTTGTATTCTGCGCACTTACTGGCTTAGTTGATCTTACTGCATGATTGATGTGCATGACGTAATCTACGTTCTCTAGCGTCCGACATCTTTCTCAAAAAATGCGCTTAGCTTCTCCCACGAGGGTAAATCATTGCTGGTCGACGCTTCCTCCCATTTCGCCAGGATCTGTTATCCAGCTTCTGGAGCAGCATGCACAACAAAACAGTCAGCAATCTCCTCTTTCTTTGCCAGCGATTCTAAAGCCCTTATATGAATTGGTCTGTAAGTTCACGCAACTTCGCTGCAGAGGTGTCGATCTTGTCTAGCCCAAATATCTCTCTGACGTGTGCCTGTAAAATAAGACGTTTGTTATCGAATCGATATTTTAGGATTCCCATAGCGATGCTATAATTTGTTTCATTTATTTCAAAAGATCTCACGGTATCCAGCGCAGTGCCACTAAGACAGGAACGCAGGTGCTGCAGCTTTTCGACGGGAGTGAGCTCTGCATCCTTCTCTATTACTGCATTAAGCATGGAGGCGAAGCTTGTCAGCTCTGTGTATGAACCACTAAATTTCGGCAACGATAATTGTGGTAACCGAGAGCGATTAGAAACAACTACAATTGATGGGGATTCTGTTGTGTTTGTCCGAAACGTAGAGCAATGCTGTGCGGGATTTCTTTTGGCGAGTTCGCGCTGAAGCGTTCCTTTCAGGTCGAGCAACAGTGAATCAAACTTGCCAGGTAGTTCACTGGAGATGGCTTGAAAATTTAGCTCCTCCAAACTAGCATGAGCGGAATAGAAACTCATCTATACTGGCCAATTTATTTTCGTCGATATCACATATATCGCACATATTGTTTCAAGCCGCATGAAAATTGCCGTAGCCTTTCGAGTCAAAAAATCGATCCTTTCAGCTGGCATGCTGATACCCACAGTAGCATTGGATTCCGGAGTCTCAATTTGCGGTGAGCTATTGACGGGTACATCTTCAGTCATAGTAAGGCTATGTTACAGTGCTCAGTTGCTTTGCGCAATCAGTTGTTCTGTTTGCAAGTGGGACAGAATCCAAATGCAAGTGATCGACAACTGTACGCGAATAAAAGAGAATCCAATGCAAGCGGCCAACAACTGTAGGCGAATAACGGAGAATGCAATAACGGCAAGAATTCTAACTGCTCTGTAGATATGTTACGGAGCACCGATCAAACGAGCAAGGAAAACGCGCCGAATTGTTTTATAATGTTCTTGCGATTATCTGTACGAATTTTAGAGTGCTTTAAATAACAACTAGTTAATCAATGATTCACTTTAAAGAACTAAGATCACGTCGGGGTCACCAAAATGTTGGGAGCTGCTGAGCTATTTTAGCAACTTTCTGCGCGCCGTTGTCAATAACTCAGGTCGCATGAATTATTGTCTAATTAAAACAATTATGTTCAAATTGCGCAGATTAAAAACATTTATTTATTTAAAGTACGTGAACGTCTTTTTCGTGAATTATGGATTCTAGCTTTTACAATTTCACTCTTCAGAGCATACCGATCAGATCGAGATTTGAAAGACGAATAAGAATGAGAATAATTGCAGCAATTGGGGAATGAGAAATAAAGAGATTACCAAAACTATACTTTGTGGAGAGCGCTGCTATGCATAAATGTTAAATGTATGTTGTTAACATTTTGAGATGCCACCTTGGTCATTTGCTGCTGCTCCGAACAATCTAAGAATTGGTAATTTATTTAATTTATGTTTTGTTACTTAGGATTTATTAAATTATACTTGTTATTTATTATTTATATTTATTTCAATTGTTATTAATTGTTTTTGTTATTTATTATTTTCTCACTTGCATAGGGGCGGGTTCTTTACTTATTTATTTAATTATTTATTTTGGTAGAACTTAGTTTTTTTTTGTGATCATGGCTGAAGGAGAGGGCGCGCACGGGTATAATACCCGAAATAAGGCAGTCCATAGGGACAGCTCGTGGGAGAGCGATCTGCCACAAGGGGTGTATGGTGCAGTGGCACGAACACCGCCTCCGGAGGCAGCTAGGGTGAAAGGGGAGGAGCCGAAGCCGGAACTGCGATCGGAGGAGGCATCGGCGGTAAATGCAATGCTCGCCCAGGCACATCTTACATTCATGAAGTCCCAAGCCGATGGCATCTGCCAGACAATCCAGCAAGGGATGCGGCTAGGCTTCATGGAGGTGATGAAGGCCATAAACGATGTTCTCCGGCCGATCGCAGACCAAACGCGAACGGCAAGAGCCGACGGTAGCCGAGGGATTGCCTCGCTTCCATGCGGGCAACAATGAGGATGAACTGATGGCGTTCGATGGTGAGGCAGAGCCAGAGCTTGGTTCCGGTATAGGAACGAGGAGAAGCGGAGGTTCGGTGGATGGTCCACCTAATCCATTTTCTAAGCCACCACGAATGGTGACGCCGGATGAGCCCATTATAGGAGCGCCAGTATAGGTGCCCTTGGGATGAGGTACTGCGCTGCTTCCACCTCCTCCTCAAAGGAAGGGCCAGGGATTGGTACTGGCTACACGTGCGACAGTTTCGAGTGGAGAGATGGGACGAGCTGAAGCGTGCGTTATTGGCTGGATTCAGGGGAACCCAGACCGAGCACGACAAGATGCACGAGCTGATGCAGCGGAGGCAAAGAGGCAGTGAGAGTGCTGACGATTTCGTCTACGCCATGCGGAAGCTCGCATCGAGGTTGCGGGAGCCCCTGCCTGAAGCTCGTCTCATCAAGATAATCAAAAAGCGGCTCCGGGATGATCTGGCACGTTACGTGTATGCCCTCGAAGTGTACACCGTGGACCAGTTGAGGGATGAGTGCAGCGAGGTGGAGCAGGCGTACGGCAGGAGGTCGAGGTATGGCGCAATGGAAGGGCGCAAAGGGGTGAATGAGGTGAAATTGGAAGAAGAACCAGAAGAACCCGATATCGAAGTAGTGGAGGCGCGAGAGGGGGCACGAAGGCAGCATAGGCCAGGTTGCTGGAATTGTGGTCTTCCAGACCACATTTTCAGGAATTGTTTGGCCAGGGAGCGAAAGGGGTTTTGCTACCTATGTGGCAGACCAGACACCTTCTGTCCCAAGTGTCCGGGGTGCCAGGGAAACGGTCGAAGGGATGCGAGGAAGACGGGAGACTCGTACCGCCAGGAGAATCCCGAAAAGAAGTAGATTTAGGTTTGGTAGGAAATAAGGATATGTGTCCATTAGAGGGTAAGATTGGTTGTCGTCCGATAGTTGATAAGGATAGCGCTAGAAATAGAAATAATTTTCGGTTGTTGCCGTATGAAGAGCGGATCAGGGTGTACCTGGAGGCTCGAAACCGGATTTTCGACGATCGTTTGCTGGACGGGATGCGGCTGGTGACACGTAGGATGAGGAAGGCACGCGAAAGATTCCAGAGAAGGCGCCGAGTCAAGAAGCAGGTGGTGGAAGCCGTAGGACGCAGCTCTCGGTCCGATCCTCGCGTTTTCGCTGAGGTAAGACTCGATGGAAGGCAAGTGCGCGGCTTACTTGACTCGGGAGCGACTGTTAGCCTACTCGGGAAAGGATGTCGCGAGCTACTAGACGAGCTGGTCGTGTCAGTGCAGCCCTACGTGTCGTCAGTGCGCACCGGGTCGGGTGACGATCGCTCGATAATCGTCCGCCTAAAAGTTCCAGTCGAGTACTAGGGAAAGGTTAGGGAAACTACCTTCTATCTATGTCCTTATTTAGAACAAGCAGCCTATTTTTGCAAAAAAACGAGAGTGGGCGACCGATAGGTATCTTTCATGACAAAGACATCCGACTGTAAGCCCGGCTAGCTCAGTCGGTAGAGCATGAGACTCAGGGTTTGGACGATGGCCTACGTTGCGCGCGGCATACCCAGAGCGGATAGCCCCCATGCGCTCCAATATTGGCACCACTTCCCTCGCGGGCGTAAACTCCTGCGAGCCGGGAAGAATCGGAGAACCGGAGCCAGAATCGGAATATCGATAAGTTTTGAGAATTCATCGCACACTGCTCAGCTGGAGGTGGCCATACTTGGCGGGACGGGGGGATATTAGTATAAGAGTTAGGTTATAAGAAGTAGGTTATAAGAGTAGGAAGAATAAAGAGAGAGAGAGAGCATAGTGGCTGAGCGGGGGTGGCCGTTGACTCTAGGGAACCGTTGCATGGAAGAGGGAACTGGAGGATTAGAATTTTGCTTAGCAACAGGTGGCCTTAGAGTCAACGAGGGAGTTGCTTTTCGAGATCGGCACGAGCAGTTGCGTGACTGGATCGATAGAAGAATTTTGTTGTGCGTTTGGTGAACGTTCGGTGTGTAGTTTTGGGAGTGTGCGTTTGTTAAGTCCAGTAGTAATGTTTTTTTTTGTGCGTCCAAAAAAAAAAAGGGAAATTTTTTTTTAATTGAATTAAATTTAAACGTAAAACACGTTAACTACAAAATGAACAGGCATCGGCAGCAGCCACAGTGCGACAATTAAGACAAGTGACCAAATCAAATAAAATACACAACAACATTTATGTGCAACAATAGCAAACCCATTACACATGCAAAACTACACAAACATTTAAAACGCAATAATTGTTAGACAACCACGGTGCAACGACACGCAACCACCAAAAACCAAAACGCCAAATTTAAAGACATTTAAAATAACGACGCTTAAACGAATAACAACAAACAACAAAACAATGGCAACAACAACCCAAACAACATATTTGCGACAGCCGCAACAACAAATATAACGTGAATACGCAACAACAACAATAACAACAACTATAACAGTTACAACGACAACAACAACAGGCAACGAGAACAACAATACAACAGCGACCGGAAGACGGCAGCAACAGTGATGTCACGCAGCATCAGCTGTGCGCGCTAGCACAGTGGACGGACGTGGTGAGCTGTGTCACACGGACAGCTGTAGTTTTGTTTTGTTTTGTCCCCAGTCTATGTAGTTTGTGCAAATATGTATATTTATACATTTTTTTAATGCAGATTTTAAACATAATTTTTTTCTCTTATTTAAATTAAATTGTTTTGTTCCATATTTTCTGGTCGGCCCCTTTTTCTTCGATGTGTTTTATTGTGAGTTGCTGGTAATCATAGGTACATTTAGTACCTGCCAATAAAAAAATTGTTTTGGCAGTGTCCGGCCCCCCTATACCCCCTTAGAGCTCTTAGGTAGTATCAGGTACCCCCGAGACCCCCCTCTATATTAATCTAAGGCAATCGACACTAAAAGAAAAGGAAAAGACAGAAATAAAATTAATATAAATAAAATAAAATATAAATAAAATGCAAAGAAAAACTAAATAAGATAGGGAAGTATATCTATATGGAAAACTATGTTTAGAAAATTTAATATAAATAAATATATATAATTTGATTGGTAACGAAACGAATGTGTGAGTAATTTGTTGATGGGAGGGGGATTGCGTAGCATGGATTAAGCGAGCTGGCGTAGACTTTTGATTATGGGTGGCGCAACGGAACAATTTGAATGTTGCCGCCACAGGTAGGTTGGGTGCGTTGCGGCAAAAAATATCGGGGCCGCCGATAGAGATGGCCGATAGTTGTGTAGGGTTGGTATTGTTTCGTAGAGTGTAGTAGTAGCGATGTAGAGGTTCTGCAATCGATGATTGTGCTCGGTGGGCTCTGTGTTAACAACCCCGACCTGAGGCGAATGAGCTAGCCGTGGTAGCCCGAGGAAAGACAAGCCGAGATATAACAACCTTCCAAAATATAGAATTACACCAGATTACCCATTTCTCAATACTGGAGTAGTATAAAGGCTACATTGCTGTGTTTGTATGTATGGCAACCAAAGCTTTACATCTGGAAGTTGTAAGTGATCTTACAACAGATGCAAGGAGAGGAAAATGTGTAAATATTTACTCCGACAATGGAACAAACTTTGTGGGTGCCGCACGTAAATTAAATGAAGATTTTCAAAAAGTTATTATAGATAATGCAAAAGTAGCTCCAATTTTAGAAAACGAAGGGATTAGTGGCATTTTATCCCGCCGGCAGGACCGCATTTCGGCGGCATTTGAGAGGTTGGAGTTAATCGGTGAAATATCACTTAAAAAGAACAATTGGTGATACGATTTTAACTTATGAATAGTTTGCAACTCTTTTATGTCAAATTGAACGAGTGTTAAATTCTCGTCCATTATACACAAATGGAGAAGATATTGAGGAAATGGAAGTATTAACACCGGGACTAAAAATGAATTTTGAATAAAATGGAAAGAAGATTTTTTACATACTTTGCAACAAAGAAATAAATGGAGACGTGAAAATAAAAATTTGGAAAAAGGGCAAATAGTGTTAATCAAATCCGAAAATTGTCATCCAGCGAGATGGATACTTTCCTGAACATCTAATGCCCTTTGCTCTTGAATTCGTAGAGCGTTTCGCATTGCTTCTGCTTCCCATTTTCAGAAATACTCCTGAATTATCTTACTCTATGGCTAACATTTCTATTTGCATTAAGGGCTGATTGCCTTTCATTTTCTCTAGCTAGTCTAGCCCTAAGAACAGTTTGATTTCTCGCCAGAGCTCTCCTGCTTCTATCCCGTTGCCTTTCTAATAGACCATCCTGCAATGCTCGTGCCAGACTCCTTTGCTCAGTATTTCTATTCTGTTCTTGCCTTCTATAATTTCGGTCTAGTCTTTTTTTAAGAACCTCCGTAGACTATCGAGCTCTTGTTCGTATGTTCGGATAGTTTCAGTAATAGGCGATTATATTACTGTGTTGTTCAGTATTTCTGGCTTGCTCCTCTTTTCGAATAGCTACATTCAGTCGCTTTACATGCCTTCGTATGGCATCAATTGACCTTTCACTATCACAGTAAACTTCATTAGAGCGTCTATCCCTATGCTCCTGTGTATTTCGGCTCTGCTCAATACCATCTTTGGTAACGCCGCAAAGTATTTATCGCCTGTTCTTTTAACCTGAATGCTTCAGTGGCCCGTCTTTCCCTATGTTCCTGCGCGTTTCTATTCTGTTCTATAGCTCTATAATTGACATTTTGTCTTCTGGTATTCCGACGACTAGTATTTGCAGCTTGTTCCCTATTGCGAACATCGGGATTTTCTCGGCGTACAGAGCGATCCTGAAAATTTATTGTTCGTTCTTCTTGCTCTAGTCGAGTATTATACCGCCGCCTAACTCTACGCCTTTGGCTGTCCAGAGATTGCTCAACTTACACCCTTACACCTTCAATTGACCTATGCTCGCGCTGTGACTCTGCGTTAATTCCCCTCTCTATATCTACATATTCGGAATTATTTCTGTTTGATGTGTTCCTCAACCTACGTCTTTGGGCTATTTGAGCAGCAGATTGTCTACATAACCGTGGCATTTTAAAAGTTGAATTTAATATTTAAATAAAGATATTATTTCTTAACAAATTATGTAAATTGTCAAAATTATTGTAATATTGTAAATATAAATAGATATGAAAAACAAGAAAGAATGCTATAGTCGCCCCGCGACTTTAGGATACCAGTTACTCAGTTTTAGTATGTTATTTACAATGGTGAAACATAATGTTAGTGCAAAAGTGAATATTAAGGAAAGAGAAATATATTTTTAATTCTTTATTTACAAACAATATATAATACAATTTATTTTTAAAAAATAAAATAAATAAAAAACGAATAAGCGGTATAAAAAGGTGCTTAAAGCATATTTTATATTAATAATTTTTGGTCAACCGTGTAATGTTACAAATTTTGTCTGAATAACATTTTAATATATTACTCAATAATTCTATTAATATTAAAAGAAATATGAGAAACGGGAATAATAACATTAAAACTAAAAACACATTTAAATAACATTAGTCAACAGAATTAAAGGGATAAAAAAACTCAATAATTCTATTAACATTAGAAAATCGAAGTTTGGGAATCAACTTGATATCATTAATTAATATAAATGCAAAAAAAATATTTAGTTTACATATAATTTTTTTTAAACATAATAAATAATTTGCACTTAGAAATAAAATAAATAAATAAAAAGACAAACACAATTACTTAAATATCTATTATGATGTCATTAATCTATATAATATAAAACTCTATAATTCTATTATGACTAATAGAAAAACGAGAAACGGCTTGAATAATAGAGCAATGAAAAAAAATATCGTTAACTCAATAATTCTAATATAATTAATAGAAAGACGAGTAACGCGAATAATGAATGAAAAAAAATATTATAATAATTATACAAAAAACTCAAACAATACAATAATACCAATACCAAACAATATAATAATAATTAACTATATAATAATAATACAAATTAACAAGTAAGAAAGGCTACAGTTGATCGAGCCGACTGTAAAAAGACCCCGTACTCCCATAATAATGCGCATTTGTATTTAATTTGAATTAAAATATAATAACGAAATTTAAAAATCAAAATTTATTTGTATATTTTGAATTGATATTTAAAAAAAAAAATTAAATAAGCAATTCTCATTTCCAGCATTCGAACCTGCGACCCTCAGGCAACGATTTCACATCGAGCCGTAATTCTACCATTCGCACCACGCGATACTTTCAAGCATGTTCCGCTTATTTGCATTTACATGTTATACATACAAGTACACACTCGTTTGAAATTATGTGTATTCACATATGTATGTATTCGTGCCTAGCACTGGCACAGGCGGCGAAATTGCAGCTAAATTACATAAACTTTCTAACGTGATAACTTTTTTGTTAATTGACGGATTTTAACGCCGATGGAATATAGTTTGATATGATATTCCTAATTTTAATTTAATTAATTACAACACTGTACTATTTGACTAAATGCCCTAAATCCTGAAAATTTTGAGCTTGAAATTTTGAAAGTTTTTTAGCTTATATGAGAAAAGGGGGCGTTGCAGGCCAAAATTTTGAATGGCATTGCTTTAAGGCTGTCTCTAGCAACTCTAGCAACCAGAAATGGTGTTCCTAAGTGCCATAGTTACTGAGTTATTGGCCTAAAACTACATTTTTTTTTTCGAGGTGTGTCTGGTTTTTTGCTCATTGCGGGGGCGGTAAGGGGCGTGGCAAAAATTTGAAATAAACTTAACCTGCGTAAGATAATAACGGACTTTCATTATAAATTTGGTGGCTCTAGCTTTTGTAGTTTAAAAGATCCAGGTGTTCATACGGACGGACGGACGGACAGACGGACATTGCTATATCGACTCGGCTGTTGATGCTGATCAAGAATATATATACTTTATGGGGTAGGCCACGCCTCCTTCTGCCTGTTACGCACATTTCGCTTCTGACAAACCTAATAGACCCCTCTACTCTTTTTTAGAGTACGGGGTCTAAAAAGGACTTAAATTATATGTTTAATTAACAATTTTTGGCCAAGTATATACTAAATAACTTTACGAATAATACAATAATTTAAATGATACTTATTAAATACCGACTAACGAAATTAAAATCAATTTTATTTACTGCCCAGCATTTTCTACTGTGACTAATATTCCACTATGATGACTATATATAGTCTCAAAAGTTTTGGCGCTGGCCATATTGTCGGAGGTATTAGAAAATGCCCAATCAATATGTGTGTTGCTATTGGTTGTGCTTGAGCCCAAGTCCAACAAAGATCTACAACGTTTTGAATTAACCAAAAAGTTATAAACTCTTCTACAGCAACCTGACAATGAATGAAGGCACAAATTAAAGTCACCCAACACAATCAAATTTGTATTAAGGAATTGGTACCTTTGGAACAAATCTTAGCTCGCAAATAACTGTCGACCGTTTCTTGTTGTCTGCAAATAAGTGTTTTTTTTTCTTACTCTTTACGAAAAGACTCAGCGAGCAACCGATTTATCGGTTCTTAAATAAACTCGCTCGCGCTCGGAGCGAAACCGTTTTTTTTCTATTCTGTTTTGTTCTGGTTGTTCCAAGACCGTTTCGTCGTGTTCAGTGAAGCAAAAAGTCTTTTGCGCATGTATTAGTATACAAGCGTCTGTTTTGCAGACTTAATACATTGTATATTAATTTAAATATAAATTAAATTTAAAAAAAAATAAATAAAATATAAAAATTAATTTAAATTTAAATATAAATTTAAATTAATTTGTTAAATAAATTATATTATTTCTTCTTTTACAACAACGAAAATAAATTTGAAGACCGTTAGCTTTGAGTTTTTCGGTCAATCGATTTGCTGAGTCTCATTGTGTGAAAGTTTCTCGTTTCGCTCTTTACGCACTGCTCACTGAAAGAGCGACATACAAAGAGCTCAACAAAAAGAGCTCAACAGAAAACATAAATGAAGACAGCAAAAGTCTCTTGCTCAGAACGAGAGCAAGAGAGTATGAACTTTTTCGGTTATGCTCACAACGAGAGCGCATGAAGAAAAACGGTCGACAGTTATTTGCGAGCTATGGAACAAATTCTTAAATTCGTTTTCAAATTTACCCAAAGGAAAGGAAAGGCTTTTGTTGATAATTAAAATGTAAAAAGATTTGTATTTGAAAATTGCAAGCTCAAATACAGCAGAAGACAAGTTCGTACAATTTGCATAAAAGCGTTCACTGATGAACACAAGAATTCCTTCTTGATGAACACAAGAATTCCTCTTTTTGGACGAGCACCGCTGGCTACCGACTGACAATTTAGCCGCACTGCTGCAGTAAACCCAGGAATATCATATGTTTCATTTGAATATATGGAAGCCTCAACAAAGCATAATATAGAAGCACGAAGCATTAACTCATCGTTAATGTGACAATGCAAGCTTTCTGTGTTATGGAAAAATATATTTAAATTGGATACTTGAAATAAACAGTCATAGTGAGTTTTAAGTAACTTTACAGAACGTAACGTTTAAAGTTCCATTGCTGAAGCAGACTGTAGATCAGATCGTGGGGGATTAAACTGTCCAATTATAAAGAGACCGTTTGCACATGTGGCTCTACTGCATGCCACATACAATGCATCTCTTCTCATTGAGGAACTAGTATGAGCTACAACTTTACTGTACGTAGCGCCTTGACTTTTATGAATTGTTATTGCTTCTGCCGGAGCCACTGGAAACTGCTTTCTCTCAATGGCAACCTGGTCGTTAGATCGAAATTAAAAGCTTTTAACAATTTTTTGAATGGGAGTCTATAAATTTTCTTCGCGATGGCGGCATTTTGACCGTGCATTGACGCCTACGCTTTCATCGAGAAACTGAATCTGATGTATTAAATGAATTGAATCCTATCTCTTTAAAAACGCCGGAAGCCCCATTTACGAGGCCATCTGATATATCAATATTGACTGTAATCATATATTTTGCGGTGATTTTCAAAATCAATGATGTACACAAGGCTTGTGTATCTGACATTTTAAAGTTTTTTACTGACTCCAGACACCTGTTCTTAGCCTCTGTGTTAAGATGTGCAGCTTTAACAAAATCGACGGCTTCCGAAATATGTTGCTCGGTGGGAAGTGAGGCTAGTTTCTCTCTGTTGTAATAATCAGCTTCCTGCTTACTTGAAAATAGATGAATTGCATCATAGAGAACTTCATTTGCATTGCAAATTCGAGTCCCTAGTAAGTCAATGTCGCAGATCGACATTTGACCAGATGCCATGTTGCAAATGGTTGATCATCCCACTGTCTCCTTATTTCTGTGAGCTCGAAGTACTTAAACCTGTCCCACAAAGAAGACGCAACTATAGCACTGTATGGATTCAGGGATGCAAAGTTGGACTGAAAAATCCACCTGTCTCCAACTGGGCGAAGTTGTCTAAGATCACCAAATACAATTACAGGTATACCTCCAAAAGGTGACTCCGTATTGCAAAATATTTGCTTAAGCCGTAGATCCAAAAATGAAAACATTTTCGCACCAACCATAGAAATTTCATCAATTACTATCAGTTTTAGATCTATTAGTTTTGTTGGAATAGTGTTAAGCAAATCAGGACCCAAATTTCTAAATGCGGACTTTGCCTGATTCACAGGGAGAGAAAACATTGAATGGAGGGTTGAACCACCAATTCCAAATGCAGCTTTTCCTGTGGGAGCACACAGCTGTTGTTGGATCACATCCCGCCCTACGGCTATACTCTTGCGAAATCGACTGAAACAATGTGGATATAAGTCAACTTTTTCAAACTCCTGCCACCCACGAACTCATAAAATATTTCCTTTTTCTTTATATTAATAAGAACGTGAGTGAGTGAGAACGTGGCATATTTACTATCCGTACATTGCCATCCGACTCCTCACCATGATCATTGTCAACTAAATTGACAACATTATGTTCTGAAGGTATTTCTGGAATCGCCAAGGCCCTAAATTCTTCATCGAGCACATCCTCTTGATCAACGATTTCGTCATTCTCTGCCTCCATGGCCCGTCTAAGCTCGTCATCTAAATTTACAATTGCATTAAATTTTTGATAATTGCTAATAATTTGTTCTACATGTTCATTGTATACGTATTCACAATTTCTAGCAATTATTTCTTCTTTGTTTCTCCATGGGAAAAATATCATAATTGTGTCCGTCAGAGTAAATGTTAAACGACCTATACTTTATTATACAAGAATAGCTCCTTTCCCGTATAAAACTGTTCCCATTTCGAAGTGCAATATAAACTGGACCTGCCATTTCATTTTCTTTGTCAGTTTCATTATCACTATTATTCACTATAGTCAAAGTATCTAGAACAAGTAACAGGGTCTGGGCTTTTTCCCTAAATTCAATGTTTGAAGCTATGTCTTCTTTTATGTCGATCCTATCCACATTTCTCTTGAGTAATACAAGTAACTCTACCCACCTAGTTTCAGCATCTGATAGAGTTATGAAAAAAGTCGGTAAACCAAATTGACGAATCATAGCCATGACCTTTTGCTTTTCTTACTCCCAATGAGCAGGAGACGAGCGAATATCCCTAAGCACCCTATATCCCTCATCATGATTATTTAAATTCCCCATAAATTCTTCATTGAGGACATTGCCAACTGTAACTGCATTGGAGATGCTTCTCTTTCATAAGCAGGTAGAAATATTATTTCTAATTTTTATGAGTTCTAATTTCTTATAATTGAAAAATAGCTTGTCAGTCCTGCATCTAACAATTGTAGAAAAACTTTCTGAAGAAGGTCTTTTAATACCTACATAAATACTAGGAAAAGCCCGTCTTCTACAGAAGCTACGAACGGCACTGTATCGGATGAGTAATTAGAAATACAGTGCTCGTTGACGGATACATTATGTTTCCTATACAGTTCAGTATTTACTAAATATCTTATTGCTTCAGCTATTTTAAAAGGCCTAATGGTTTCGGCCATAAAATCATGACCATATTCCATTCTACGCTTGAGGTGGAGCTGAATAACCTGTGCCTCGTAAAATACTCGTGGAAGAGATTTAACTATATTGGAAACTGATATGGGGACGTTAACAACTGCTACAACCTTTAAGTGAATTTTGACGCTCATGACCTATTGCCTTTATAACCATAAATGGAAGGCAAGGAGATATTAATCTCTCTTCTAATGAAGTGAGACCCCTGGCAATGTTGGAAAATCTAACCCATTTGTAATGGCACTCTTTGGCTTTCTTTTAGCTTTAATATTGCTATGACAAGTTTTACAAAATTTTAAGCTGTTGCTATCAGACGGAAATTGCCGATCAACGTTAAAAATCTCATCGCAAAACTCATAATTACTTTCTAAATAACTTCGAGAAGTCTAGCTATTTGCTTAGGAAACCAAAGACCCTTATAACATAGGCAAATTTGGTCAGGTCTTCGGTGTATACCTTCCTGAACATCTAAAGCCCTTTGCTCTTGAATTCGTAGAGCGTTTCGCATTGCTTCTGCTTCCCATTTTCAGAAATACTCCTGAATTATCTTACTCTATGGCTAACATTTCTATTTGCATTAAGGGCTGATTGCCTTTCATTTTCTCTAGCTAGTCTAGCCCTAAGAACAGTTTGATTTCTCGCCAGAGCTCTCCTGCTTCTATCCCGTTGCCTTTCTAATAGACCATCCTGCAATGCTCGTGCCAGACTCCTTTGCTCAGTATTTCTATTCTGTTCTTGCCTTCTATAATTTCGGTCTAGTCTTTTTAAGAACCTCCGTAGACTATCGAGCTCTTGTTCGTATGCTCGGATAGTTTCAGTAATAGGCGATTATATTACTGTGTTGTTCAGTATTTCTGGCTTGCTCCTCTTTTCGAATAGCTACATTCAGTCGCTTTAGATGCCTTCGTATGGCATCAATTGACCTTTCACTATCACAGTAAACTTCATTAGAGCGTCTATCCCTATGCTCCTGTGTATTTCGGCTCTGCTCAATACCTCTATAGACACTATTTTGACTTCTTTGGTAACGCCGCAGAGCATTTATCGCCTGTTTTTTTAACCTGTTCTATAGGTCTATAATTGACATTTTGTCTTCTGGTATTCCGACCACTAGTATTTTTCAGCCGCGGCCCAGCTGGCGGCAGCGGTCATTTCGTCCGGGAGTGTCCCAATGCGCAGGTATTGTTTTGCCGGCTTTGCGGGAAATAGGGGCGAAATAGCAAAGAATGCTGTGAACGGCCGATGTCGGGAAACGACCCAAGCTCCAGGCAATAAGCGCACCGATGGTGGTAAATGGAGGGAAGATCGTAGCACGAGTGACGATCGGCGGCCATGAGACAACGGCCATAGTCGACACCGGAGCAACGCGCAGCTTCGTAAGTGAGGAATGGCTGCAGAAGCAGGATGTCAAAGGCGAAAGGCTCCCGGTGGAGGCCAAGATACGGCTGGCGGATGGGTCTTCCGTGGTGCTGAAGAGGGCACTCCTGGTGGACATTAGTCTTGGAGGGAAAACGGTGAAGACGGTGGTACCTGGGAATGGATTTTTTATGTGGCATGGGCACTACGATCCGAGTCGGACTCGCGCAACTGTCCATGGATTTGGTCGCAAACGACGAGCGCAAACCACTCGCAAGGGTGAGAGCACCACCATCGATAGCCACGCCTACCGAAGAGAAGACTAAGCCGCAACGACGACGGATGAGAATGAGGAACCGAGATGGTCAACCCGACCTCACCAGGCGACGCAGGCGAGGAATCAACGGGTGAGTCGATACCGGAAACGAGAGGCGAAGCAATCAGGGCGCCAGGGGCCAGCGCTGAGGCCACCCCGGGAGCGCGGTTGATGGAAGAAGAAGAGGGAACGAAGAAGTCCCAGGCCGAGGACGCGGAATGGCCGCCCGACCTCGAGCCCGAGGTGAGTGAGTTCTTGGAGAGAGAGTTGGCGTTGTTCGAGGGATTGTCGGGGGTCTCACACATCGCGAAACACAGCATCCGGATGAGAGACACCAAGCCTTTGAAGCAGCGCTACTTCCCGAAGAACCCGGCGATGCAGAAGGTGATTGACGAGCAGGTAGACGAGCTCATCCGAGCAGGTGCCATAGAGAAGTCGCGCAGTCCGCACAGCGCTCCGATAGTCTTGGTAAGGAAAAAGACTGGGGAGTGGCGGATGTGCGTGGACTACCGACAGCTCAATGCGCACTCCATCCCGGATGCTTATCCAGTCCCTCGGATAAATCACATCCTTGAGAGGTTGCGCCACGCCGGATACATCTCGACGCTGGACCTGAAGCAAGGATACTGGCAGATCCCGATGGCTGCGGATAGCCGTGAATGCACAGCTTTCACCGTGCCGGGGAGAGGATTGTTCCAATGGCGAGTGATGCCATTCGGCCTTCATTCGGCAGGAGCAACCTTCCAGAGAGCCTTGGACACGGTCATAGGTCCGGATACGACATCGTGGTGACAGGGGCCACGAAAGAGCAGCACGTGGCGAATCTAAAGGAGGTATTCCGACGGCTGCGGGCGGCTAACCTGAGGTTGAACAGGAAGAAATGTCGGTTCTTCCAGAAGAGGCTGGCGTACTTAGGTCATGTGGTAAGCGGTGAAGGTATCTGTACAGATCCCGACAAGGTCGATGCGATCCGGAACCTTCAAGCTCCCCACAACCTAAAGACGCTACGCCAATGCCTAGGAATGGCATCGTGGTACAGGAGGTTCGTACCGAACTTCGCCACACTGGTCGAACCGATGACATCCCTCCTCAGAAAAGGCCAGAAGTGGGCCTGGGGAGAGGCACAGGAGAAGGCGTTGCAGGAGTTGAAGGAGAAGTTGACGACAGCCCCGGTGTTGGCGTGTCCCGACTTTTCAGCTAAATTTTCGCTGCAGACCGATGCGAGCGACTACGGCATAGGAGCCGTACTGACGCAGGTGATAGACGAGGACGAGAGAGTGGTAGCGTACGCCAGTCGGAAGTTACTGGCGGCGGAGAGGAACTACTCAGCAACCGAGAAGGAGTGCCTGGCGATAGTGTGGGCCATCAGAAAGATGCAGTGCTATCTGGAGGGCTATCGTTTCGAAGTGGTGACGGATCACTTGGCACTCAAATGGCTAAACTCCATAGAAAGTCCATCCGGGAGGATAGCGAGATGGGCCTTGGAGTTACAGCAGTTCCAGTTCGACATAAGGTACCGTAAGGGTAAGTTGAACGCGGTGGCTGACGCACTTTCCCGGCAGCCCCTGGATTCGTGCCAGCAAGTGGCTGCCGAGGACCCCCATTGCGGCTGGATAACCAAGATGCGGGACCGGATAAGGGCCCAGCCAGAGAAGTTCCCAGACTATGTCGAAGAGAACGGGCAGTTGTACAGGAATCTGGGACAGAGAACGGACAACGAGGATTACATTCCCTGGAAATTATGCGTGCCCAAGGACCAGAGGAAAAGGGTACTAGCGGAGTGCCACGATGCCCCGACCGCAGGACACCAAGGGGTGAGGAAAACGGCGTCGAGATTGGCACAACGGTACTACTGGCCGGGTATGTTCCGAGAAGCAACCAGGTATGTTAAATGTTGCGAATGTTGTCAGAAGTACAAGACGGAGCAGAGGAAGCCGGCGGGACGGATGCTGACGCGACAGGTGGCGGAGCCGATGACCATCATATGCGCAGATTTCGTCGGGCCCCTCCCTCGCTCGAGACGCGGCAACACAATGCTGCTGGTCTTCCACGACGCTTTCTCTAAGTGGGTGGAATTGGTCCCACTCAAAAGGGCGACCGCAGCATTGTTACAGCAAGCGTTTCGCGAGAGGATATTGGGCCATTTCGGTGTACCGAAGACCTTCGTATGCGACAATGGAGTCCAGTTTAAGAGCACGGCATTCAGAAAGTACATGGAGTCCCTTGGGGTGACTCTGCAGTATACGGCTCCCTACTGTCCTCAGGAAAACCCCACGGAAAGGACCAACAGAACAGTGAAGACTATGATAGCGCAGTTCATCGAGGGACACCAGAGTTCGTGGGACGAACTGCTACCCGAAATAGCGCTGGCGGTCAACTCCAGCGTGGCGGACTCGACAGGATTCAGCGCATCGTTCCTCGTGCAGGGTAGAGAACCTCGCCTCCCGGCGGCACTATACGACGAGGTAACACCAGGATCGGCCACGAACCCGGTGAGTCCGCAGGATAAGGAGAGGAAGCTACGAGAAGTGTTCGAGATAGTGCGGAACAACCTACAGAAGGCGTCAATGGACCAAGGAAGACACTATAACCTCAGGAGAAGGGAATGGCGACCCACTGTTGGAGCAGAGGTCATGGTGAGGCAGCACCAACTGTCCAATGCAGCAGAAGGATTTGCGGCCAAACTCGCCCCGAAATACGATGGGCCCTTCAGGGTAGCTAGCTTCATCTCCCCCAGCATCGTGCGTCTCACTCGCGAAGGTGAACGCAAGAAGCGGGTGGCCAACTTAATCGCACTTAAACCCTATTTCCAGAACCCTGAAGACAATGACGAAACCTTGGATTCCCCTGCAGGCCGCGAGCTCGCCAGGGGGAAGGGCGAGTGACGCAGGCCCAGGAGGACAAAGAGGGGGGATCTCGGTAGGCACGTGAAGTATAAAGAATAGAATAAGAATAAATTGTACAATTAAAAATAAGAATTTTGTAATGAATAGCAAAAGTCAACCTGACAGTCGCACTGGTAGGAAGGTAGCAGGTAGGGTAGGGCTAGTAATACTTATTCTATTTCTCTCTTCCACGAAACCACAACGTACAGAGAAAGACTGGACGACAAAGGCCGCATCGGAGATAAGCACGCGAAGAAGACGCAGGAGAGGTGTCCGTGGACAGGATACCGCTAGATGCGGAAACGGTGCGATTCCTGAGGAGGGGAGTCGATGAAGGCGGAAGACCGAGAGTGGTCAGCGGAGGAAGAGCGTTCTCCGGTAGGAAAGGGGGGGGTGTAAGGCGGGGTTCTTCCCCCGTCTTACATGGTTTATAAACATAAGTAAGATTAATTATAGATTTAAGGAAAATGAAGTATTAGCTTTAGTTTATTATTTAGATTTAAGGAAAATGAAGTATTACCTTTAGTTTATTATTTAGCTTTAAGTTAATTAGTTGTTAAGAGAATTTCATGAATTAAAAATAGTATTTAAATTATCGAATACTTTGTCGATAGGAGCTTAGGGATTCTGGCAGCGCCCTCTGTCGGGAGCGCGGGGAGCGGTCGGGTGCAACTCTGCACGAAAGCTCTGTGGTGAAGAGAGAGCTTTCGTGGTGGAGTTGTATAAGGACAGCTTCCGCGCTGCTCGATCGAGAACGCTGCGATCGAGAGCCAACACGAGCGGACGTAAGCCAGCAAAACGAAAAAGGAAGAAAACAACTGTAAGTAGAAAAGCCGTTAGGGCCAGTGCGACAGTTAGGCGCGACTGCAGTGTAGGAAAAGAAAAAAAAATAAAGGAAAACTAAGAACACGAAGAACGAACAGCGCGTTATTAAGAAACATATTCCTAGTACTGGTTAGGTTCCATCGACCACATCCCTACTCCCGCTATTCCCGTCAGAGTATCTCGGCGCCCCGCTTCGATCTCGCAGAGCATCGCATCGGCTCGCTGAGAACGACGGCAGCCTCCCTGCCTCGATCTCGCGTCCCACTTGCCCTTTCCCACACCAACACCCACCCTCAGGTCGGCCATTTTTCCCCGTCTGCAGCGTCTCCGCGAATGTTACAAATTTCTTGTAAGATTCGAGCCCTGGACAGACTGAGATCTGTACCCCGGCTAGAACGCTTTTCTTACATATTATTGGGGCTTTTATTAGGGGTTTTTTTCTATATGATTTATGGCACTTATTTTTATCCGAACTTGGGACCCCCTAACCTCGACTTAGAAGATCCATGTGATCTACTGGCGTGGTTAGGGTGGAAAAAACTATATTTTTACTGAAACTAATTCAAACAAAAAAAATAATTAAAACTTAGTATCTCTAAAAAGAACTAAGTTTAATTATGGCATATACCCTTTCTTATGGTAAGCAGCAACAGCTGCTGTGCTGAGCGGATTAGCAATTAAACGGCGGGAGTAAAAGAACCACAAACCCAAAGCGGATGCACAGTGATTGCTAATTACAGAAAAATTAAATTTTTGTTTCACACAAAAGTTTTTGTATATTTTTAGACCCCGTACTCTAAAAAGAGTAGAGGGGTCTATTAGGTTTGTCAGAAGCGAAATGTGCGTAACAGGCAGAAGGAGGCGTGGCCGACCCCATAAAGTATATATATTCTTGATTAGCATCAACAGCCGAGTCGATATAGCAATGTCCGTCTGTCCGCCTGTCTGTCCGTCCGTCCGTATGAACACCTGGATCTTTTAAAACACAAAAGCTGGAGCCATCAAATTTATAATCAAAGTCCGTTTTTAAGTCAGGCAGTTTAAGTTTATATCAAATTTTTGCCACGCCCCTTACCGCCCCGCAATGATAAAAAACCAGACACACCTCGAAAAAAAAAGTAGTTTTAGGCCAATAACTCAATAACTATGGCACTTAGGAACATCATTTCTGGTAATCATGAATTAAAAATAGTATTTAAATTATCGAATACTTTGTCGATAGGAGCTTAGGGATGCTGGCAGCGCCCTCTGTCGGGAGCGCTGGGAGCGGTCGGGTGCAACTCTGCACGAAAGCTCTGTGGTGAAGAGAGAGCTTTCGTGGTGGAGTTGTATAAGGACAGCTTCCGCGCTGCTCGATCGAGAACGCTGCGATCGAGAGCCAACACGAGCGGACGTAAGCAGCAAAACGAAAAAGGAAGAAACAACTGTAAGTAGAAAAGCCGTTAGGGCCAGTGCGACAGTTAGGCGCGACTGCAGTGTAGGAAAAGAAAAATAAAAATAAAGGAAAACTAAGAACACGAAGAACGAACAGCGCGTTATTAAGAAACACATTCCTAGTACTGGTTAGGTTCCATCGACCACATCCCTACTCCCGCTATTCCCGTCAGAGTATCTCGGCGCCCCGCTTCGATCTCGCAGAGCATCGCATCGGCTCGCTGAGAACGACGGCAGCCTCCCTGCCTCGATCTCGCGTCCCGCTTCCCCTTTCCCACACCAACACCCACCCTCAGGTCGGCCATTTTTCCCCGTCTGCAGCGTCTCCGCGAATGTTACAAATTTCTTGTAAGATTCGAGCCCTGGACAGACTGAGATCTGTACCCCGGCTAGAACGCTTCTTTACATATTATTGGGGCTTTTTTTCTATATGATTTATGGCACTTATTTTTATCCGAACTTGGGACCCCCTAACCTCGACTTAGAAGATCCATTTGATCTACTGGCGTGGTTAGGGTGGAAATTTTACTGAAACTATATTCAAACAAACAAAAATAATAATTAAAACTTAGTATCTCTAAAAAGAACTAAGTTTAATTATGGCATATACCCTTTCTTATGGTAAGCAGCAACAGCTGCTGTGCTGAGCGGGTTAGCAATTAAACGGCGGGAGTAAAAGAACCACAAACCCAAAGCGGATGCACAGTGATTGCTATTTACAGAAAAATTAAATTTTTGTTTCACACAAAAGTTTTTTTTATATTTTTAGACCCCGTACTCTAAAAAAGAGTAGAGGGGTCTATTAGGTTTGTCAGAAGCGAAATGTGGGTAACAGGCAGAAGGAGGCGTGGCCGACCCCATAAAGAATATATATTCTTGATCAGCATCAACAGCCGAGTCGATATAGCAATGTCCGTCTGTCCGTCTGTCCGCCTGTCTGTCCGTCCGTCCGTCCGTATGAACACCTGGATCTTTTAAAACACAAAAGCTGGAGCCATCAAATTTATAATCAAAGTCCGTTTTTAAGTCAGGCACTTTAAGTTTATATCAAATTTTTGCCACGCCCCTTACCTCCACCGCAATGATAAAAAACCAGACACACCTCGAAAAAAAAAAGTAGTTTTAGGCCAATAACTCAATAAATATGGCACTTAGGAACACCATTTCTGGTAATCATGTTGCTAGATACAGCCTTAATGCCTGCCACGCATTTTTTTGTTTTTTCTCATAAGAGCTAAAAAACTTTCAAAATTTCAAGCTCAAAATTTTCAGGATTTAGGGCATTAAGTCAAATAGTACAGTGTTGTAATTAGTAAAAATAGTAATTAGTAAAAATAGTAAAATTAGTAAAAAAAATAGGAATATCATATCAAACTATATTCCAAGCGCCGTTAAAATCCGTCAATTAACAAAAAAGTTATAACGTTAGAAAGTTTACACATAATTTCAAACGAGTGTGTACTTGTATGTATAACATGTAAATGCGAATAAGCGGAACATGCTTGAAAGTAGCGCGTGGTGCGAATGGTAGACTTACGGCGCGATGTGAAATCGTTGCCTGAGGGTCGTAGGTTCAAATGCTGGCAATGAGAATTGCAAATTTAATTTTTTTTAAAAAATCGTTATAAAAGCACACGTTCCAAAAGGTCCGTGTTTTAATTGCATGTATTAGCTCTAGAATTACCTCAGTTATCCAAGTAACTGTTAACGACCTAAGGAACCATAACTGATATAACGTGTGTACTTAGACATGCATGGTTAAATGTTTGAAACAAGCGTATAACTACTGGCAGGATCAACCAGAGTAATGTTATTTTTTTAAGTGAATAATATATATTATCATAAGTATTATATTATTATTTCTAAAATACTTGATAACTCATAAATACTTTTGAATAAATGTTATATGTATACAAAAACTAATATGGCCATATTTAAATAGCAATCCCGTTTGTAATTTATAAAACTTGACAAAAAAAAAAATAAAAAAATATATTCACGTTCATGCACCCAAACTGATTTTAAGCACTGTATTTTAGATTTTTTTGCTGTGGTACTGGATTTAATTATATTTTATATATTTTTTCTTTTCCCAACAACATTTGTACCACTGTCACCTGTACATATGATTGACTGCACTGCCATTTTAATAATTGTCTGCTTTATGTACGCCGGTGTATGTATGTATATATTTTCATATATATATATTTTTTTTAACTTTGATCACATACGTATATATATCTGTACATATGCACATGATATATGCACACAATGTATGTATATGTATATAGTATATGTATGTAGGTACTGTTTTTTTTTTCTTTTGCACGCACCAGCTCAATGTTTTGTTAGATATATGTATAAATATGCGGCACTGACTTGAATTATTTTAATATAAAAATATTATTTATATTTTTATTTTATTATTGGGGCTTTTTTTTCTATATGATTTATGGCACTTATTTTTCCGAGCTTGGGATACCCTTACCTCGACTTAGAAGATCCATGTGATCTACTGGCGTGGTTAGGGTGGAAATTTTACTGAAACTATATTCAAACAAACAAAAATAATAATTAAAACTTAGTATCTCTAAAAAGAACTAAGTTTAATTATGTCACATACCCTTTCTTATGGTAAGCAGCAACAGCTCCTGTGCTGAGCGGATTAGCAATTAAACAGCTGGAGTAAAAGAACCACAAACCCAAAGCGGATGCACAGTGGTTGCTAATTACAGAAAAATTAAATTTTTGTTTCACACAAAAGTTTTTGTATTTTTTTTTTTAACTGTACCTTGGTACTTAAAGATGATTTTGGCCTTCTGACACCAAGGTAATCGTCCAAAGAAATAGACCGATTTTTAGGCTGCAGTCGAAAAATCCATCTAGCAAGCCTACCAGAAGCATTTTGCTGACGCATAAGTCAAAAGGGACTCGAGTGGTCTGTAACAACTTCAAATTCCTGTAACTCCAGATAACACCTAAACTTCTCTATGGCTAAAACTACTGCCAAACATTCTCTTTCTCTCACGCTATAATTTCGTTGTGCGCGATTCAGTTTTTTGGACATAAATGCAATGGGCATTTCGTCGTCTTCTAATTCTTAATAAACCTTCGGTACCAACCGCATATACCAAGAAATCCGCGAACCTGTTTAAGATTCTTTGGTGTGGGCCAGTTTTAAATACATTCAATCTTTGCAGGGTACGTACGTATTCCACCACTTCCTATAATATGACCTAAATAACTCAGGGTCTTCACGCTGAAATGACTCTTTTCAATATTTTGCTTTGCGAAACTGTTCTGCGAGTCGTACTAACACAACTAAGTGAGTAGAAAAGCTCTCAGAGACTATACACACATCCAAATATCCGAACACACAATTACGAAGGTCAGTGGGGATATTATTTCGTCCATAAGACGACACATCGTGGCTGGGGCGTTGCATAAGCTAAAAGGCATTACTTTAAACTGGTTAAATGGGCGGCCAGGAATAGTAAAAGCCGTTAGTGGCCTTCCCTCTTTAGTTAATTAAATTTGCCAAAAAGCGTCCTTTAAATCTAGCTTAGTAATAATGTTTGCTTTTGGCAAACGAGAAAAAATATCTTCAATGCCAGGTAAAGGACAAGCATCCGTTCTCGTGGTTTCATTTAGTTCCCGAGCATCTAAACATAACCTAATTTTGTGCGGTTTGACAACAAGACGCATGGGAGAACTCCAAGCGCTATTCGCTGGTTCTATTACGATCAATCTCGGCGTATAGTAGAGTTTCTACAGCCGGGCGGACAGGATAAACACGCTGTTTAACAGGACGGGTATCCCCAACGTCAATATGATATTGGATTAAACTGCTACGACCCAATCATTCTTTACAATTTGGAAATAAGGATTTCACAGCCTCTAACTGTCGCAACTGCACCTTTGTCAAGGGATATGCATTATCTTCCCGTTCTGGACTCTTTTTCGAATTTGCCTCAAACTTTTCAACAGAGTTCTTTACAGCGCTGATTACACGAAGAGCTAGCGCGAATTCTTTCCAGAAATCACAGCCTAAAATTACCCTTTGCTTT
Source organism: Drosophila dunni (assembly GCA_018152125.1). Classification (NCBI taxonomy): domain Eukaryota; kingdom Metazoa; phylum Arthropoda; class Insecta; order Diptera; family Drosophilidae; genus Drosophila; species Drosophila dunni. The sequence continues at coordinate 31,494 of JAECXC010003655.1, read as the reverse complement.
ATTGATGGAATAATGTATGGCTGTAGGTACTTTGTTATTCCCTTGTACCTTATTGGGGCGTTAAGGACACCAAAAACTCCGTGGGCTTTGCCATCTGCCGTTTGCACTTGGGACTTTAGGCGACTTGAACTCACTATAGTCTGCAAAGTTTTCTAAGGCCAGATCGGATCCAATACAGCTAGCATTCGCACCAGTATCTAATAAGCCGAGATCAGTAAATTTCAAAAAACTAACTTCGGCATAGCAACGACCGTCAACGTTACTAACGTTACTAACGCAACGTTATTAACAATAGTAGAAACTAATAATTTACTATATTTTCTTATTCTTCTAAAATATGTTTTACAACGCAAAGCATTCTTGATTTTAACATACTTATTTCACTAAAAATCTTATTCGTAACTTGTAAATAATTTCTAAACCTTTCGTGATAAGGCCGTGCATACATAGGCAACTTAATTTCATCCGCAACTGTTTCTACATTAGATATACGCGGATTTGATTCTGCAGTACTACCGTTATCTGCGTCTTGTTCCCTTAATTTGATCTTGGAGAGAGCATCCTGCTGTTGTTGGATGCACCCTTTTGTAGGTTTTTTAAGGATTTCAACCAATTCTTCTTCTTCTATTCTGACAGATGTCTTGATGTCTTGAGAGACACTACGCCCTCATAGATATTCGTAAAGTATTCACCCTTTTTCTGCTTTCTAGAATGTATTTTCTCTTTGTTTGCAAATTCTGATCGATAATCGGCATATTGCTGTCGTAAGCAGAAACAAAATTCTGGCCACGGTAAGCACTCTACCTTCTTATGGTATCTCCAATACCAGTCTTTTGCTCTTCCTACGAACAAAACATGTATATGCTTATATACAGCATATAAATCTCTGCTAATGTATCTTCTGTTAACACTTTTACACGATACACAAACTCGCCTACACTCAAGCCCTCTTCAGAACCATCAAACTGGATATTCCATTTTTGCATTATTTGAGCTACTTTGCTATTATGGACTGACGTATGGCTAGACGACGACAGCTGAACTGACGGACAGGGTACAGCGTGAGTAGGAGTTCGATTGCTCATATTCAAGGAGGATATTAACCGTGTTACTGTTTGCTCAATTATGTTTTGAATGGTTGAGTAGTCAACAGGATCTTCCCGACGAGTATTCGTTGAGCGATAGGGACGACCTCTTCTCCTAACATTCATTCCTCTTGAGGGAGGACGATCATTGTGATTAGTAACATTGCTGTTATCTATCTCCACTAATGGCTCCTGATTCGTTTCTAACTCACGGTGTTCCCTTTGAGTATCTACATCTCTCAGAGACTTCGCTAAGTTACGAGTACTTGGACCTGGGGCTAAGGGATCTGCTCGTATCTCTTGAGGCGAACAACTAACTATTACAAGTTTTAAGTCTTGGATTTGTACCATCGAGGCACAATTTTAACAATTATCATGCGTTTTTAAACAATCTTCGATACAAGTATTATGATATTTATGTTTACATAAATTGATATAGCACAATTGGGTATTGGTCAAAATCTGACAACATATTTCGCAATTTCTCACTATTTCCTACGGGCATTTTCAATTCAACTAAAATATATATACGGGGCGTATGATTTTTTCATGTGCTAAACATTAAATATAAATTTTTTTTTTTTTTTTAACAAATTGTAAAATGATTATGGATTTAAAATTATCCTGGGCTATTGCAACTACCTTCCGTTTAATCAAATCCGCGGTGCAGTACTGATCACCGTATTCTATATAACTATAATGATAATGCTGCATCGAAGAGATTTTCTATCGTGAATGAAAACCAAATTGTTTGATTATTTTATCAAAGTCATCTAAGAACCCAAACATGTGGTGTCCTACTTAGGCAGGGTATTCAATCCTAGCTAAATACGCAAGATTCCAAAAGAAGAAGCACAATATTGGAAATATAAATGTAAAACAAAAATAAACAATATATAATAATACAATATATAATTATATATAGCAATATATATGTCGATAATCTTCGAAGACAACTGAGCAACAACTATGAGTGTAGATCTTTATTCCGAATATTTTGCTGAACTGTTGATTAATATATGATAAATGTCTTGTTCGGCAGTGCATCCGATCTTAGCCGAATGCTAAAGATCCATTACCTCAACAAATTAACTCTAACCGATGTCAGCTCTATACATTTTGGTCCTCATAATCGTGGGAGATGTCGCTTCTAGGAACTGAAAAGTGCTGCCTTCCTTAGATGTGGTAGCCGTTTCTCAGGCTCCCTCTCCGGAATCGAACCCTGATTTCCTGTTACCCGTTGCAACCATGGTAGTCCTAGATACTACCATCAAAAGTTGATAGGGCAGACATTTAATTAGTACAAGACCATACGATCTGCATGCTATCAGTTCAACCAGTGTTACGATCTTGCGATCGCTTAGTTTTAACCTTATAAAAGCACACAGTTATCCAAGTAACTGTTAACGACCTAAGGAACCATAACTGATATAATGAGGCTTTTGCGGTTTCACCTTTAGTTCGTGTGTACTTAGACATGCATGGTTAAATGTTTGAAACAAGCGTATAACTACTGGCAGGATCAACCAGAGTAATGTTATTTTTTTAAGTGAATAATATATATTATCATAAGTATTATATTATTATTTCTAAAATACTTGATAACTCATAAATACTTTTGAATAAATGTGATATGTATACAAAAACTAATATGGCCATATTTAAATAGCAATCCCGTTTGTAATTTATAAAACTTGACAAAAAAAAAAAAAAAAAAAAAATATATTCACGTTCATGCACCCAAACTGATTTTAAGCACTGTATTTTTTAGATTTTTTTGCTGTGGTACTGGATTTAATTATATTTTATATATTTTTTCTTTTCCCAACAACATTTGTACCACTGTCACCTGTACATATGATTGACTGCACTGGCATTTTAATAATTGTCTGCTTTATGTACGCCGGTGTATGTATGTATATATTTTCATATATATATATTTTTTTTTTTTTTTAACTTTGATCACATACGTATATATATCTGTACATATGCACATGATATATGCACACAATGTATGTATATGTATATAGTATATGTATGTAGGTACTGTTTTTTTTTCTTTTGCACGCACCAGCTCAATGTTTTGTTAGATATATGTATAAATATGCGGCACTGACTTGAATTAGTTTTAATATAAAAATATTATTTATATTTTTATTTTATTATTGGGGCTTTTTTTTTCTATATGATTTACGGCACTTATTTTTATCCGAGCTTGGGACACCCTTACCTCGACTTAGAAGATCCATGTGATCTACTGGCGTGGTTAGGGTGAAAATTTTACTGAAACTATATTCAAACAAACAAAAAAAAATAATTAAAACTTAGTATCTCTAAAAAGAACTAAGTTTAATTATGTCACATACCCTTTCTTATGGTAAGCAGCAACAGCTCCTGTGCTGAGCGGATTAGCAATTAAACAGCTGGAGTAAAAGAACCACAAACCCAAAGCGGATGCACAGTGGTTGCTAATTACAGAAAAATTAAATTTTTGTTTCACACAAAAGTTTTTGTATATTTTTTTTTTTAACTGTACCTTGGTACTTAAAGATGATTCTGGCCTTCTGACACCAAGGTAATCGTCCAAAGAAAAAGAGCGATTTTTCGGCTGCAGCCGAAAAATCCTTCTAGCAAGCCTACCAGAAGCATTTTGCTGACGCATAAGCCAAAGTTGACTCGAGTGATCAGTAACAACTTCAAATTACTGTAACTCCAGATAACACCTAAACTTCTCTATGGCTAAAACTACTGCCAAACATTCTCTTTCTCTCACGCTATAATTTCGTTGTGCGCGATTCAGTTTTTTGGACATAAATGCAATGGGCATTTCGTCGCCTTCTAATTCTTAACCTTCGGTACCAACCGCATATACCAAGAAATCCGCGAACCTGTTTAAGATTCTTTGGTGTGGGCCAGTTTTGAATACATTCAATCTTTGCAGGGTACGTACGTATTCCACCACTTCCTATAATATGACCTAAATAACTCAGGGTCTTCACGCTGAAATGACTCTTTTCAATATTTTGCTTTGCGAAACTGTTCTGCAAGTCGTACTAACACAACTAAGTGAGTAGAAAAGCTCTCAGAATCTATACCCACGTCATCCAAATATCCGAACACACAATTACGAAGGTCAGTGGGTATTATTTCGTCCATTAGACGAATCATCGTGGCTGGGGCATTGCATAAGCTAAAAGGCATTACTTTAAACTGGTAAAGGGGGCGGCCAGGAATAGTAAAAGCCGTTAGTGGCCTTCCCTCTTTAGTTAATTGAATTTGCCAAAAAGCGTCCTTTAAATCTAGCTTAGTAATAATGTTTGCTTTTGGCAAACGAGAAAAAATACCTTCAATTCCAGGTAAAGGATAAGCATCCGTTCTCGTGGTTTCATTTAGTTCCCGAGCATCTAAACATAACCTAATTTTGTGCGGTTTGACAACAAGATGCATGGGAGAACTCCAAGCGCTGTTCGATGGTTCTATTACATCGAGATAAAGCATACGATCAATCTCCGCGTATAGTAGAGTTTCTACAGCCGGGCGGACAGGATAAACACGCTGTTTAACAGGACGGGTATCACCAACTTCAATATATTGGATTAAACTGGTACGACCCAATCCTTCTTTTCAATTTGGAAATAAGGATTTCACAGCCTTTAACTGTCGCAGCTGCACCTCTGTTAAGGGATATGCATTATCTTCCCATTCTGGACTATTTATCGAATTTGTCCCAAACTTTTCAACAGGGTTCTTTACAGCGCTGATTACATGAGGAGCTAGCGCGAATTTATTCCAGAAATCAATGCCTAAAATTAGCCTTTGCTTTATTGATGGAATAATGTATAGCTGTAGGTACTTTGTTATTCCCTTGTACCTTATTGGGGCGTTAAGGACACCAACAACTCCGTGGGCTTTGCCATCTGCCGTTTGCACTTGGGACTTTAGGCGACTTGAACTCACTATAGTCTGCAAAGTTTTCTAAGGCCAGATCGGATCCAATACAGCTAGAATTAGCACCAGTATCTAATAAGCCGAGATCAGTAAATTTCAAAAAACTAACTTCGGCATAGCAACGACCATCAACGTTACTAACGTTACTAACGCAACGTTACTAATAATAGTAGAAACTAATAATTTACTATATTTTCTTATTCTTCTAAATTATGTTTTACAACGCAAAGCATTCCTTGATTTTAACATACTAATTTCACTAAAAATCTTATTCCTAACTTCTAAATACACAAGCTCGCCTACACTCAAGCCCTCTTCAAAACCATCAAACTGGATATTCCATTTTTGCATTATTTGAGCTACTTTGCTATTATGGACTGACGTATGGCTAGACGACGACAGCTGAACTGACGGACAGGATACAGCGTGAGTAGGAGTTCGATTGCTCATATTCAAGGATGATATTAACCTTGTTACTGTTTGCTCAATTATGTTTTGAATGGTTGAGTAGTCAACCGGATCTTCCCGACGAGTATTCGTTGAGCGATAGGGACGACCTCTTCTCTAACATTCATTCCTCGTGAGGGAGGACGATCATTGTGATTAGTAACATTGCTGTTATCTATCTCCACTTATGGCTCCTGATTCGTTTCTAACTCACGGTGTTCCCTTTGAGTATCTACATCTCTCAGAGACTTCGCTAAGTTACGAGTACTTGGACCTGGGGCTAAGGGATCTGCTCGTATCTCTTGAGGCGAACAACTACCTATTACAAGTTTTAAGTCTTGGATTTGTACCATCGAGGCACAATTTTGACAATTATCATGGGTTTTTAACCAATCTTTAATACAAGTCTTAAGATATTTATGTTTACATAGACTGATATAGCATGATTGGGTATTGGTCAAAATCTGACAACATATTTCGCAATTTCTCACGTCTTCCGAAAATGTGAGAGAGTGCGCAGGACTATGTCCTACGGGCATTTTCAATTCAACTTTTTTTTTTTTTTAACAAATTGTAAAATGATTATGGATTTAAAATTATCCTGGGCTATTGCAACTACCTTCCGTTTAATCAAATCCGCGATGCAGTACTGATCACCGTATTCTATATAACTAATGATAATGCTGCATCGAAGAAATTTTCTATCGGGAATGAAAACCAAATTATTTTATCGAAGTCATCTAACAACCCAAACATGTGGTGTCCTACTTAGGCAGGGTATTCAATCCTAGCTAAATACGCAAGATTCCAAAAGAAGAAGCATAATATTGGAAATATAAATGTTTCGGTAAAACAAAAATAAACAATATATAATAATACAATATATAATAATATATATGTCGATAATCTTCGAAGACAACTGAGCAACAACTATGAGTGTAGATCTTTATTCCGAATATTTTGCTGAACTGTTGATTAATATATGATAAATGTCTTGTTCGGCAGTGCATCCGATCTTAGCCGAATACTGAAGTTCCATCACCTCAACAAATTAACTCTAACCGATGTCAGCTCTATACATTTCGGACCTCATAATTGTGGGAGATGTGGCTGCTAGGAACAGAAAAGTTTTATCTTACATGACAGACTACATTTAACAAAAAGAAAAGTACAGTCGAGCACGCCCGACCGTATAATACTCTAATTTTTAATCCTGATTAAATTATTAAAATCGGTATCAAGATATTACAATATCTAGTACTTGCATTAAACAAAAACAATCTAAACATAATCACACATACATCTGTTCGTTTGTATGCGAATACACATGCGTATACACATACGTTTGACGTTTGACATTTGTTTATACATGTACATATGTATGTGTGTATTCGGCGACTGCCGGCAGCGCTGTCGCGACACAAGCAGCGAAAACGATTTCTGTCTCGTTTGCACTCAGTAGTGATATTGCGTTCAGTTATCAATATTGTAAAGCTTCCAGTTTTCTTGTTTATAGTCCGATTTCAATGCGTCTTTTTGAGATAGTTTGAATGCTGTACTATACGAACAAATGACTGTAGGCGGAACGAAAGTTGAGAGTTATTTTTATATATTGTGGGAAAGAGGGGCGTTGCAGTACAAAATTTTAAATGCCAATACATTTACGCGGTCGCTAGGAACCTGCATACCAAAATGGTGATCCTAGGTGCAATGGTTACTGAGATATTCGCCGAAAACACCGATTTTTTCCGAGGTGTATCTAGTTTTTTGCTCATTGTGGGCGAATGGGGCGTGGCATCGAAAAAAAAAAGATTCTTGAAATGACTGACTAAATATGTGATCGATTGACACCAAACTTGAACTAGTAGCTCTTACCATCTCTGAAATCTGTTTTTTCATATGGACAGACGGACAGACAGACGGACACACGGAAATGGCTATATCGACTCGGCTTGTGATGCTGATCAATAATATATATGCTTTATGGGGTCTGCCACGCCTCCTTCTGCCTGTTACATAATTTTGCACAAACCCAATATACTCTTGCAGAGAGTATAAAAAGGTGTGGCTACAATGTTATTGATAAAAGGATCTATCCTTCATGCCCCACGTTGGGCGGCAAAAATTTATGTGGCATTTTGTGGCATCACGTGGACCGTCGGTTTTACAGCGGTGGTCGGGACCCTTTAATACCCTAGCTCTTTCGGGTTGGGGTGGGTTTTGCTGTGTCCTGAGTTCCCGCGACATACAAATTATTATTATAGAGTCCCTACTAAAACGATTTAAAATCGAAAAGAGAAAGACGAGCTTCCTAAGTGCAAACCAGTAGTAACCAATATCAGGATACAGGTGAAAAACGAAATGGAAATCATTATACAATTGTTCGGTGAAGGATCAAAGATGTTGTTTGATCCTCGCGGTCTTTACCATCCCTACCATTAAATATCCTTGCGAGTCGGTGAGATTCCCTACGTTTATTTTTAACACCCTAACATTTCATAGCCCCTGATAATAAAGTCAAACCTTCATTTTAATTTTCAGATTAACATTAATTTTATTTAATTCGACTCATCGTATCTATTTCTATTTAATTCCAGTGACAATAGTGTAGAAAGCCAAATACGAAATCTTAATTCATTGATATGTGATACCTTTACATTTGTATTACTTTTTTAATTTTAATAGATTTTTATACTCTCTGCAAGAGTATATTGGGTTTGTGCAAAGTATGTAAAAGGCAGAAGGAGGCGTGCCAGACCCCATAAAGTATATATATTATTGATCAGCATCACAAGCCGTCTATCCGTCCGTATGAACAAACAGATTTCAGAGATGGTAAGAGCTACAAGTTCGTGCTTGGTGTCAATCGATCACATATTTAGTCAGTCTATACAAGAATCTTTTTTTTTTCTATGCCACGCCCCAATCGCCCAAAATTAGCAAAAAACTAGACATACCTCGGAAAAAATCGCTGTTTTCGGCGAATATCTAAGTAACCATGGCACCTAGGATCACCAATTATGGTATGGAGGTTCATAGAGACAGCGTAAATGCATTGGAATTTAAAGTTTTGGACTGTCCCTTTTCCCACAATACATAAAAATAATTCCGTTTTTAGGCGTTTGTTCATATAGTACATCATATAGTAATTCTATAATAATTCAAGGCATGGTTATGCAACTTCGGGATTTCTTGAGCTGACACGAATTCGATATAAAATATCTTCTGACATGTTATCTTTGTATTTGTTCCACAGGTCACGTAGGTTCGATGGGAAGCATGTCGAAATGATGATTGCAAATAATGTTAGTATCTGACTTGGAGATGCATTGGGTATCGTTTTCAAGCAAATTCAGCTCTTGACATGCTGCACGAAATTTGGGGCACACTATGCCATTAATAGTGTTAACAGTTAATTAACAGTTCGTAGTGATTTAAATGATGTTGGCCCTCGAACATGTACCAGCAACAACTGCAAATAGAAACATTCATCATTCTTTGGATGAACTGTGACGCTGTGAAATATACTCTCTGACCGTTCTCTAGATAAACCCCCAAATGTACAACAGGGGGATAACGTTCATGAATAGGTAATGAGAATATACGCCAAATTGCTTCATTGCAGTTCACATATCTACCAATTTGATAGCGCGTGATTTCGTGACATATTTGCAAATGTATTTAATAGATTTGACCGATTTGCAAAACTCAACACTACAATGTGCCTTGAATGTTTTGGAAAGAAGAGGCGCATATGGAACAACTGTTGTTGTCAACTATGAAATCGTTTCCTTTTACTTTAGCTGTGATAGTTCTACCATTATTATTGGGCGATCGACGACGATACAATGGATAACCATCGTTTCCTGTAATGGTCTCTGCCGTGAATTTTCCCGGATACCGTTTGAAACACTTGCCGTCGACCATGCACGATGATTGGCGGTTGATAGTGCCACGTGGTCCATGAATCATATTCGTGATTACAACATTATGTAGGTCTGGATCGGTTTCAGGAGCAGGAATCTCCGCACACATTATGTCATCTATTTGATTTGGCCAAATTCTGTCTACTAACCAAATTAGAATGTGAGCATGCGGTAGGCCTCGTTTTTGCCATTCGACCGAATACATCCAGCATCGAGTAATCTCAAAGACGTGTTGCTTAACAATGTAATTTATTAGTGACCGAATTTTTTGCTTGAAAACCCGTGCAGGTTGAATAATTGAATAATTTTCATCCATTTCGGATTACATATGCATGAATTACATTTAATAAATAGATCTGGCCAACCATAATGACGAACATATGTCATTGCATCTTGCGCATATTCATGCATATGACGCGGGCTACCTTCGTATGTCGCTGGTAAAATTGTCAATTGACCAACATTTTCTGAATCTCCTGCTGTGTTTATTGCACATGAATATACTCTTCCGAACGCAATTTACCTTGATTCAAACGGATGAAAATCAGGCGCTCCGTTTCGATTTTAACGTACATGTCAAAGCAGTATTGTTGAAGCAGTCGACAAAATCGCAACAAATAAATGTCAGAATTTTCACGAATCATCAAATCAGTAATAATTCATCGAACTAACCTTCTTGGTAGTTTCCTCACCTGAAACATATACAGTAAAAATTGTATTTCATATATTCTGGTGCGTTTCATATATTCTTTGTAGTTGCCCAGTATTGCGTCGTGTAAGGACAATATCACGTGCTTCAAAGTTTTCACCAAAAATCAGGATTGCCATTTCATCAATTGTTGGAGCATTAAATGTGCGTTCATGTGTTCCAGCTGGTCTTTTATCTGCTCTGATTACAACTTTATAGTCATCACTTGGCATGCGCTCTAAAGCAGTCTTGAACAGCCTGACCAATGCATGATGTTCATAAAGCATATGCTGCAAATTTTGAAGAATTGCTCTTTTCGTAGCTGTGTTGATCCCTTGACGGAGGTCAAGTTGTTCTTCCATATTGCAAGAATTTGTGCTGTGCATCTTCAATAGGTTGCAATTATCCAATGCGATGGCAAATCTGGCCTTGAATCTGTAAATTCAAAGCCATAGCTATAGTTAGATTTACAAACACTTTTTACAGAAATCTAACAAACTATATTCTAAATTTTTTTTATAATCATAGAAAATAAAATTTTTAACGTAAATTACCTTAAATTTCGGATTATATCCGTGTTCTTCAATAATTTCCGCCCCATATGAAGTCATTTGGAAACAGGCATTGTATTTGTGAGTGTTCGCTAGAAAATGTCGTGATTCTAGTGTTTCGCCATAAATCAGGGAACGGAATGGCTCTGGTGGCGGGACCACTAATGGCAATGCCACTTTACCAATAAGGGATCATAAACCGGGGGTTTCACCAGCATACTTCAATGCACCACAATGCTGGCAAACTAAACGATGCAAGGCGTGGTCGATGGTGCAATCATATCGAAACGCTGCTCGATTCAAATCAATACTTGAACCATTTCTTCTTACAATTCGAAGATTATTCGTCTGTTCATCTGTACGATAAGCTGTCTTTGCTCTTGTGTTTGAGAAGCACGAATAAAGGCCCTTCTTTGCTCGATACTAACGCGGCGCTTTTGTCGGACGATTTCTCGTTCTTCGTCAATTTGCCAATTGCATTACGGGTGCGCTGGGAAATATTAGTAATACTGAATATGCACTCGCACAAAACCACATAAAACCATTGAGACATAGATAATAGCTTATCAAGAAAAATCATAGACAACCTATTAAAAGACATTTACACTTTTGTTAACCTGTAGAATAAATCAGTATTTTTAAGACATATTCTGCTATTTGTGGTGGAGACAAATCCAACAAATATAAGTGTTGTAACACACACTTTGTTTTATATATATAGATAGATACTGGTTTCAGATGCTATGACTTCACCGTTTATATAGCGCCACAGTTAACATATAAAAGTTAGTTTGATAAAGGTACTCAGCCAAGATGGATACATTCCAGTTGAGAAGGGCAAAGGCTTTGAGAAAAACACAAGATCATGAAATTATTTTTGGCTTTGAATATTATGAATATCACAATTTAAAATTAAAGTGTGGTTTTTCAATTAGTAAGAAAACACCAATGATCTGGATGCAGCAAAACAAACATAATTTATTGGATTTGATTAGGAGGACTGGATTCAACTATTAATATATAAGGAATATATTCATACTTGACCAGTATGACCAGTATGAGTTTTTAATGCCTGCTACTATTATAGATCATCCATAACTTAGTTCAGTTTAATGTCATTTTAAATACAGAAAAGTCGATAAACAGTGTATAGTTACTTTAAACCAGAATTGTAACAAAATTGAATTTGACAGCGAATCTTGGCGAGCGCTTTTACGACTTGGTATTTTTTTACCACATTTTTGTGCTGGAACACAATATTTAAAAAACAAATAACAAACATCTACTATAAACATGTTATACCTAAGTGTGGCCAAATGAATAAATATGACATAAGACTTACAGATTTAGAAGCATCGTATGAGTCTGACGTTGAGATGGACTTAACTCATTTTAAAGAAGATGCGAAAAGAAATAAAAAAACGATGTAATTTAATATAAACAGTTAGTATTATCTAGACCCTCATGATTATAGTAATAAATATAATGAGTAAATTACAGGTTGTATATAAATAAATGATATTTGGCAGATAGATTTAGTTGAAATGATTCCATTTCATAATCAAAATGGAGGTTACCGATATCTACTGACAGTGATTGATACTTTCTCAAAATATTCATATGCAGATCCTGTAAAGAATAAATCAGCTACAGATACAGTTTCAGCAATCAAAAAAGTGTTTTAAACTGCAAGAAAATACCTAAACATAATCAGAATGATCAGGGTACAACTATCACAAAATTTTTCCAAAACACAAAAACTCTGTTAACGATTATGTTCGAATAAGTAAACATAAAGGTGTTTCCGCTAAAGGATATGAACCAAATTGGACAACTGAAATATTTAGAATTATAAAAATTCAATCAACAGATCCAGTCACCTAATTACTAAAAGATTATAAAAATGAACACATGAAAGTTTCATTTTATGAAGAAGAAAATCTGAAAAAAAAAGTTTTTGTTAAGTGGTTAGGGTTTGATGAGTCAGTATAAGTCGAGTGAAGGCTAACTATATTAAACTATTCCTGAAGGGTGCATTAAAATCGGATTATAAACAAGAAAACTGGAAGCGTTACAATTTGGATAATTGAACGCAATATCAATATGAGTGCAAGCGAGACAGAAACATACAAGCACATCGAACGTTTTCGCTGCCTGTGTGGCGGCCGAATACACACATACATACATGAATGGACACATATAATGTCAAAGGTATTTAAGTGTATTCTTAAACAAACAAACAGATGTATGTGTGATTATGATTTGATTGTTTTTGTTTCAATGTGTTTTAATGCAAGTACTATATCTCGATACAGATTTTAATAATTTAACCGAAAAAAAAATGCACAGAGTATTATACGGTCGTGCGTGCTCGACTGTACTTTTTTCTTGTTTATTTTTTTATTTATTTAGAATATATATTTTTTTAAGTATACATATTTACAAGAACTATACTTATTTACAAGTGTTATATATTAAGACTTATCTTTGAATAAAGTGTTTTACATATTTTACAAATTTTGTTTGTTCAAACTTATTTTATAATGCCCCCAAGCCAATGTGTTTATTGAATTTGATGTAACATGTATTTTGTCATCTTTACAATTTAAAGAAAATTTGTTAACAATTTTTGTAAACAGCTCATGCCCTCTACTTCTTATTGCTTTCTGTTCACCATAATAAGTTTTACTTTTCGAATACATTTAATACAGTCAGAGTGACAGAGTTTTTTAGCAACGCTTTCTTTGACACCCTTAATTTTCTTAATTTCTTTGTCCGTGGTCCCTTCACAGTTTTCTACCTTGGCTTACCTACATTCTATAAAGGCTTAGTCCTTCCTTTTCTTTTAAGCCTGCAAATCTTTCCTGCATTTTCATCTTTAAATAAACCTAACACTTTGTTGTTTGCTGGAATTATATTAAATGTATCTGGATTTGTATTTATACCCTTGCAGAGGGTATATTGTTTTTGTCATGAAGTTTGTAATGCATTGAAGGCGGCGTTTCCGACCACATAAAGTGTATATATTCTTGATCAGCATCAACAGCCAAGTCGATACAGCCATGTCCGTCTGTCTGTCCGTCTGTCTGTCCGTCTGTCTGTGCGTATGAACAAACAGATTTCAGAGATGGTAAGAGCTACAAGTTCGAGCTTGGAGTCAATCGATCACATATTTAGTCAGTCTATACAAGAATCTTTTTTTTTTCGATGCCCAAAATCCTAGACACACTTCGGATAAAATAGGTATTTTCGGCGAATATCTCAGTAACTATGGCACCTAGGATCACCAATTTTGGTATGGAGCATACCTAGCGACAGCGTAAATGCATTGGCCACGCCCCTTTTTCCCACAATACATAAAAATAACTCTCAACTTTCGTTCCGCCTACAGGCATTTGTTCATATAGTACAGAATTGTAATTGTATAAGTCGAGTGAAGGCTAACTATATCAAACTTTTCCTGAAAGGTGCATTAAAATCGGATTATAAACAAGAATACTAAAAGCGTTACAATATTGATAATTGATAGCAATATCACTAATGAGTGCAAGCGGGACAGAAGCATACAAGCACATCGAATGTTTTCGCTGCCGTATACATTTTAAATTTCGTATACATTTATACTAAATTGGGGATTTAGTTTTTCAAAAAGCTTCACCCCTTTTCTATATCCGAGATGTTAAGGCGCTTCCCCTTATAAGTAATAAAAGGAGCAGCAATGTTGCTTATGTTATAGCAAGAAGTATTTTGGAGATTCCACCTTTGTTTTTTTTTTTTGTCTTTTCATTAAAGCTTGCATTTTCAATGAACTCGTATTCTATTAATGCCAGTATGCACCATTTAAAAAAGAAAACATCATTGTTTTTAATATTAACAGTTGCATTCCTCTTTCTAATCGTTTCGGGCATTTCACAGTATCCGCCAGAAGGAATATGTTTCAGTTTCACTATTGTTAAATCATAATAGTTAAATGATTTTATAGCACATCCACTATCTTTCTTTTGGAACTCGCTGGTTAATAAATTTAAGCAATCAATTTTGTTTTCCAAAACATCATCAGCTGTTTCTAAATCGTTGAGACACTGATATGACAGCTTTTTCTAAATCGTAGAGACACTGATATGATGTTGCAAAATGCTTAGTTGATTCAATCAATTCTCCATCATCTGTTTGCTTTATATATGTGCCATAAAATTTGATCGAAATTTTTATGGCGGTATATTTAGTTAAATAGAGTTCATTTATTTCGAAAATGTTTCTTTTTATATGATTGTAAAAATCACGAGAAATAATTACATTTTCATTAAAAACACGATATGTTTCAACAGGAAATGTGGTTTCTGTTGAAATTTATACAACATTCGTGTTTCTCACTATTTGAGCAACTTGCCCATTTTTATGCTTATCGGTGTGCAAGTGCATTTTATAGGCATTTCTTTTAATTGAAACATTGCATACTTGACAGTGAATTTCATTGCTTTTCATTGTCTTAGCGGGTTGGTTAATTATATCTCCTGCTCTTTTCAATGCTATGGCAGATGTAGTTGGTTCGGAGTCTAAAGTTGATGATGATGAGGGACGATCATCCGAAATTCGGTTCTTTCACAGTAGTGACGCCTCCATCATTTTTGTAAATGCGTTTACTAGTAAATGCACAACGAAAGCATGCACCCTGCCAAAAACACGGTTGCACATACCACACACCATTTTGGAGCACATTTTCTAAATTTTTTTTATTTTTATTTTTGTATGAAACTATTAACAACAAATGTTTTGTATTAATAAATAAGTGTTCGATTTTAAACAAATAGTTTCCACTGACGAACGCGGGTAACTTAAAATTGTTAGTAATTTTATGTTTTAAAATTATGAATTTGTTTATAGGAGATTGATGTTTTTTAAAGAGAGATTTGAAAACACGGTTATCGGTTCTGAACGTAGCACCAACTGAACTCCTACAGCAGGCGTTTTTTACCTTTATGCCATTGGATCGTCAACATGTTTAATCAAGATTATTTTTCAGAGGTATCCGAAAATCATTATTGGTTGACCCTAGAATTTAATTGTTATGCAGGTGACATACATTAAACGAAACTAGAAAGAAAAGTACAGTCGAGCGCGCCGGACCATATAATACTCTCTGCATTTTATTCCCGATTATATAACTATTAAAATCGGTATCTGGGTGTTAGAAAATAAACAAATTATAATCGAAAACGCCCGATTACTCGTAAAATTCGCCGCTCGAGTTCGTTCCCGATTTAAATAATAATAAATAACTTAAATCGGTATCCAGGGAACACCACGTGGAGGTCATTGCGATGCAATTAGATCTTTTAAACAGATCTTCGAGTCGACTTGAAATGGGTAATTTTTAAAAAATTACGAATTTCCATGTTCCCCGCGCGGAAAATTCCCGACCTATCAAACTTACAGACTACCTGAAATGCTAACTGATATGGCGTTGTGAATGCTGTTCACTCTCTCATAGGTTTTTACGCTGTCTTGTCCAAGCGACACATTTGAAAATGTCCAATCAATGTGTGTGTCATCACGTGTTGTGGACATTTTCAAATCTAAAAGGGATCTAAATCCTTTCCTAACCAAACTCTCATATGTTTCCCTAGCCTGAGTGAGAGCGCTTAAACATAAATTAAAATCTCCTAAAATTACTGCTTCCCTATCTAAAATTTCGCTATGTTCTAAAAATAAATACTAAAATTCAATTCTAAATCTAGGTAACTAGTAATGGGGGCTCTTATAAATTACTAAAATTCATATAGACTTAAACTTTAAAGCTGCGTATTCGAATACGTGCGAACTATCAATATTGCGACCTGTGGAGCAAAGACTAACATCCTCAAAAAGTCCGTTCCTGACGATAACAAGAATGCCTCATTGTGATCGAGTCCTACCTTCACCTTAACAATCTAAACATACAGCAATTATAAACCCTGGGACTTCATGTCTCATTTGGGAAGGTCGAGCCTTCAACAAAACAAAGCATTGATGCCTGATGCATCAGCTTATCTAACTGAACACTTTTAACTTTTGACAGTGCAGACTTTGGACATTGTGGAAAATAATCTCGAAATTAGAACAATTAACTAAATAGTCAAAATATGTACTAAGAAACTTAATGGAGCGTAATTTTTCAAACTCTTCCTGAAGGTTGAAGTTGCCTACTAGGAACAGTCCAGCTGCACTTGTCGATCTACTACAGCCTACATATAAAGCTGCTCGATCTAAGCTATCGGAAATGTGGACCACCACCTTATTGAAGGTTGCTCCCTGACTTTTATAAATGGTAATACCTTCTGCAGATACGATCGGAAACTGCTTGCGATCTATTGATACATTTTCATTTTTCCTAAACTGAAAACTTCGAACAGTTTTTGCTGTTGGGGTCCACAAATGGATTGGGTAGATTTATGTACTATAATCATAACTCTTTTCCTACTCTTTCCTCAAGGAAATCTACCCATAGAATAATTGGATGACTGTTTGAGTCTAAAGCTATTTGCCTAAGTATTCCTGTTGCTTCATTTACTAAACCATCTGAAGTATCTATGTTCACAGTCATCATATATTTTGCTGAAGTTTTCAAAATTAGAGTACTACACAAAGCCTGGGTTTCTGAATTTTTGAATCCCTTAACGGATTCAAGAATTCTGGCCTTGTTTGCCTCGCCTAAATTACTACCCTTTACAAAATCCTCAGCACTAGAACAATATTGGGTGGTCGCAATTCGATTTAGTTTTAAAGAGTTGTATGAATTTGTTGCGACGTTGGAGTGGAAAAGATGAATAGCATCATCTGGTATCATATCTTCCCTTACTACTCTGGATCTAAGAACCTCAATGTCATATGAGCGGATGCCATATTATTAAGGGCTACAGCAAATGGTTGGTCATCTCGTTGACGCATTATTTCCGTCAACTTGAAAAATTCAAATCCAATTACATTATTATCCCACAGTGTGCCATGTAGTTCACTGTAGTCTTCCCTAGAGGATTGCTGAAAAATCCACCTGTCGGCCGCCTCAGTTGTCTGAGATAGGCGAGCACGATGACAGGTATCCCTCCAAAAAAGTGATTACTTTTGAAAATCTGCTGTAGCCTCACGTTTATAAAGCCAAACATTTTTGCTCCTATCCTTGAAATTTCGTCAATAATGAGCAGTTTGAAATCGATCAATCTCGAATGTAGCGTATTTAATAAGTCTGCGGATAAGGTCGCAATTCGATCGGACTGATTTACAGGAAGGCTAAACATTGAATGGAGTGTACAACCTCCTATTCCGAATGCTGCCTTCCCTGTTGGAGCGGACAAAATAACTTTAATTGACTCAGGGTTTGAGCCTCTTCAATTATTAAACCTAGCAGTAAGGTATTGATATAATACCGAAATTAGTCGGCTTTTGCCGACACCTGCTCCACCACCTACAAATTCATAAAACTTTTTGCCTATCTTAAAATTATGCAACACATGGTTTAGATAAGTTCTCTGTTTTAAGTTTAGGGAACATACTATTTTCTCTAAACATGACGATGTCATTAAAACAGGCAACTTAACAAACTGAACAGTGTTGCTGCTTGGCCCATCTACATTCTCTTCATTTCCTATATTTAAAATGTTGACTTAAGAATCTATTTCTGCTACACCTAACACTCTAAATCTATTATCTATATTATCCTGGTCATCTACATTGCATACCTCTTCTTCCTGATTATCGATTAATACTCTACTGAGAGCATCTTCTCACTCACTATTATTTAATACATTGAATCTCCTACGATTAGACTCAATAAAGTCCCTATTCAGATTACAAACCTCTTCGCAATTTTTACTAACTAACTCTTCTTGTTCATTTCTCCACGGGTAATACAGCATTACTAGTTCCCTAAAATAATTCTCCTTATCGTGAATAACATTATTTCTCCTAAAAGGTATTATCCGTGGACTACGCCTTTCTCTAACAAATCCGATACCATTGCGAAGAGGATAATTTTCGGTTCTACCGAATCCTTCATTTCCTACCTCATCCTGTGATTCTTGGCGAGTCCTACCTGCAGTTTTAGAGAATGTATAATATGCTGCAAAATCTGCAAAGCATAAACTATTTAAATCATCTGCACGGTGAACGTAATGATCTAATAGGCCTACTTCGAAAATATCTTCTGAGTCTTCGGGCAAACTCTCTGCTCTCTGACAACGACATCCCTAAACAGCAATAAGCTGCCTCCTTTGCAGATATTTCTGAGCCATTTATAAACTTGTGGCCTATGTGCTGCAGTTTCTGCCTAATACTAAAATTTCATAAAATTGATAACATAAGTACAGCACGCATATGGATCTAAAATAAACTGTATATCTATGTTGGCTCTCTGCATTGACAAAATATGCGTGTTATACGCATTCACCATAATGGCGTCGAAGCTTCTCTTTAAAAATATTTTTGTTCTATTTAAACTAGATCTAATTGCTAGAATATAATCCTCATAAGTAATAGACATCTGCATGAATGGCAGAAAATCGACGTTCGAATGAACAATGCGCAAATTGAGTTGAGTGAGTGAGTACGCTAGCGTCGTACAATGTCTCGTTCAATTCAAACGAAAAGCAATGAATTGAATGAGTGAGAACCCGTAAAAATTAGAAGGTTGGTTTTGAATGTATTCGAATGCAAGACAGATTTTTTATTAATGAGTAGAACACAAAGCGTACAGAAAAAAAAGAAAAACGCAAGTCAATGCATTTTACATATATATATGTATATATACATACATAAGTACATATTATTATACTGTAATTAGACATAGGAAAAATAAATATATATATATATATATATTCTATATTTATTTTTCCTATACTATATACTATTATACTATAATTAGACATAGGAAAAATTAATATAATTAATATATATATATATATAATATGTACATATGTATGTAAGCCTATATTTATATATGTATGTACATATGTATATTTAAAAAAAAAAACTGAATTAAATCTGAAAAACACATAGGAAACATTTAGGGACAGGTCACAAGTTCACAGTTATTAGTCTAATAACAAAGAAAACAATTTATTAACCATAATACAGATAGCATACACACAAATAACACACTTGTAAAAACAAAACAAAAACTAAACTACAACAACAATTGCGTGTGTTTCGTTTGCGCGATGCTAAAGAAATGAATGCACACAAAATCTATGCCACAACTCGAATACATGCGAATGTCTTCAGCTTCGCCAAAGTTTTCATTCCGTTTTACGCACTTATTTATTCTCGCTCATTTCTTTGAATGCCGTTAGTTATGAGACACAGTGTGGTGTGTCACTCATACACATTCAATTCATTGTGTGCTTTGTAATCACTCAGCTTAATTCATTCGAATACATTCAATTTTACGTATGCTGTGAGTGGACTCATGCAGACCTCTAATAAGTAAGACCAATTTGAGGTTGCGAGAGAAAATTATTAAAATCATTAAGGAATTCCCTAACTTCACTAGTACAACTCAAGAAACTGTTTATTTTCTCAAAACTCTGTTGATGAATTAAATTATTCGGACTGTTTTCAGGAAATGGAAAGAGAATTTCTGTACTAGGCATAGGAGGATATGGTATACCAAAACAACAGATTTGCCTATTTCTGATGCTACGCTGGCATGACGGAGCATGCTTATGCGTTTGGTATAATATGAAAGCTTCAATTCATCGTTTGTTGGATTCTTTTCCGTTGTAACAAACTGATTAAAAAACTGAACAACAGGCGGACAAGAAGGATTACTTGAATCAAATAAAGGGTCATCTTTTAACCAAAACATTCCATGAATGTGTAGTGAGCCTCGATGTTGGAACTCTACTCGCCAATAATACTTATACACAGAATGTGGGCCGAAAATGCCTCCATCCTTTTACATAACTTTCAAAATCTGCCTATACCTATAATCAAAATACCTAGCACTCGTAACTGGGTCTGACCTAACCTGTTCTACAACTTCAGACCTTTCTAAGCTAGCTGCCTCTTCTTCTTCTTTCCTAACTGCTTTCTTCAAAATAGCTATGAGTTCTAACCACCTACTTTCTGCAGCAGAGAGCGTAATGAAGAAAGAAGGTATGCCAAATTGCCTAATCATGGCCATTAACTTCTTCTTCTTCTCCTTTTTCCAATGAGCAGGAGACGAGCGAATGCTTTTTAAAATCTTAAATCCGTCATCAAACTGAATAAGCCTACCTATTTCTTCGTCATTGAGGGCTGTCCTAGCAGTAACGCCGCCGGAAGCTCTGTGCTTTCTCAAGCAAATGGAATAATTATTCCGCATATTAATAAGCTGCATTTTCCTAAGCTTGTAAAAAAGCTTATTTACCCTACAAGCCCTTCTATCAAAATTCCTAAGCTCTTATCTAATGATTTTTGTGTAGCTTTTTACACAATTCCTTTTCACTCCGGATAAATCGTGGGAAGGACAACTCCTCTGAATCACAATCAGTTATCATGTCCAGAGGCCGTTGTCCTTCCCCAGGTGCTACAGCTAAACTACTACCATCTAAATTCTCTATTGGAATATTTTCTTTAAGGTTTTCTCACCTCCTGGATTAAGTTCATGCTCTTCTACTATAGCATTCTCGTCTACAGCTCTAATAGCTCTAAGTTTTCTAACTAAATCTATATCTTCTGTTGATGCAATAAATTGAACGACTTCAGATGTGTGAGAAGCCAACCATTCCTCATTAATGCTAATTCCATGCTTTCTATAAAGCTCAGTACCTACTAAATACCTAATTTCATCAACAACACGAGATGGAGATATAGCTTCCACCATAAAACTGTGACGATATTCTAATCTACGTTTGAGGTGGAGCTAAAAAACCTCTGCGTCACAGAAAGCCCTTGGAAGGGAAGTTACAACTTTCGCAACTGGAATTGGCACATTAACTACAGCTCCTTTAATACTATTTTGGCGATCATAATCTAAAGATTTTATGATCATAAACGGAAGCATCGGCGAAACTAATCTTCCTTCTAAGCTCTGTAAATCTTTTAGACATTCTGGAAGTTCTAGGATGTCTAAGCCATTGGTAATAGAATTCTTCGGTTTTTTTTCCATCCTTAATTAAACGGCTTCAAGATTTGCAAAAAGAATACATGCCGTTTACAGATGGAAACTGGTCGGACAAAAACAGAATGTCTGCACTAAACTCATTGTTTTCCAAAATATATTCTCTACTTATCCTATTTATTTGGTGAGGAAACTACAAACCTTTACAACAAATACAATAATGGTCAGGGCCCTGTTTAATTAATTTGTTGAAAGTGGCTATAAAACTTTCTAAGCTATTCCTAAAGGGCCGTGCCTGCCCTTCAATGGCATTCGCTCGTGCTTGCTCATTACGGGCAGCATTACGCTCATTTTCTGCTGCTCTATTGTGAGAATCATTTCTATACTGACTAACACCTCTAGCTAAATCTACTACTATCTGTCGTGCTCTTATCCGAGCACTTCTTCTTTCAGATGTATTACGAGCTCTTTCAACTAACCTACGAACAGGGTCATTTCGCGCCAGTGACCTAGCTGTTCTATCTACCTCTCTTTCTAAAATTCCAATTTTTACATTCTGCCTTTTCTCAAAGTGTTCCTGGCTATTGCGCACTTGTTCTGTTCTCCTAACTAAAACATCCTGCTTTCTTTGCGATCTACGCAAAGTGTCTACTGCTTTCTCTCTTTGTCTAATCTGTGCATTTTGCCTCCTAATAGATCTACGCAAAGTGTTTTCTGCCTTTTCGCGATCCCTTTCTTCAGGAATTTGCCTACGACTTCTTCTGCGATGGGCATCTGAAACCCGTTCGCTCTGCCTAACCTGTGTATTATGCTTATTTGTCCGTCTGCGATGGGTATCTAAAGCCCGCTCAATCTGCCTAACTTCTGGATCCAGTCCTCTAATTGCCCTACGAGAAGTATTTGCCTCCTGTTCTCGATTCCTATCTTCCGAATATTCCGTACGACTTCTTCTGCGATGGGCATCTGAAGCCCTCTCGCTCTGCTCAACTTCTGGATCCTGTCTCCTAACTGTCCTACGATAAGTATTTGCCTCCTGTTCTCGATTCCTACCTTCAGTGTTTTCCCTGCGACTTCTTCTGCGATGGGCATCTGAAACCCGCTCGCTCTGCCTAACTTCTGGATCCTGTCTCCTAACTGTCCTACGAGAAGTATTTTCCTCCTGTTCTCGATTCCTATCTTCAGTGTTTTCCCTGCGACTTCGTCTGCGATGGGCATCTGAAATTTGCTCGCTTTGCCTAACCTGCGGATCCTGTCTTCTAACTGTCCTATGCAACGTATTATTCTCCTGCTCGCGATTCCTTTCCTGTGGATCCTGTCTCTGAATAGAATTTTACTAACTACCCTACGGATTCTTTGAGATTGCGAATTTAACCCTGGCTCTCTATCTGCATACTGTGCGTCTTCTCTATTTTGTCTATTTCTATTCCTACGTCTTTGAGATTGTGCAGCAGCAGACAATTGCCTTCTTCGCGGCATTTAAGAATTATAAAATATTTTTTATAAAATATTAAAATTATACAATATTATTAATTTCTTATACGCACGATGTATAAAAGTATATAAAGAAAAAATAATTAAATAAATAAAATTCTAAATTAAACAAGTTATTATTATATAATTTTAAATAATTTTAAATCGGACCAAATCAGACAATACTTAAGACTTACTTTAGTAAACAGAACGCGACAATTTACACGCGTTTACCGAAAACCGAACGCGATTCTTAAAAATAGCAAACCCGCACAGAAAATCGCGCGCGGTTTCTACGAATGATCGACCTACATCACAAACTACGCTCCCAGCACGCGTAAATCGATTTACACACACACTCACGAACTAATGCACTTATTACTTATTTAATTATTGAACGTATATATTAATATTAACTATATTAATAAGCTTTTATATTCATCGTAATGGAAATTACGTTTGTTTCGGTTTGTTCGTAATTAAAATCACGTTTTATTTACTTACTTATCGAAATCGACGATAAAAATGATTTTCGATGCACGATAACCACTGCTTCATCGAAATGTTCGCAACGAAGTAAAGCAAAACGAACGAAAAATTACACAGTTCGGAGAATGGGAGAGGATTTCTCTCTCACAAAAATGAGACAAGCATAGTGCGAGTCTAGGAGTGAGAGAGACAGGCTAGAAGGACTAGCGGTGAAAGTCGTTACTTTTTACGCCCGCTAAAGCAGCGCTGTCAAAATCGACAATGCAAAAATAGCTAGATATGTTAACTAATTTATAAAAAAAGCTAGAATGTATTTAAAAATTGGTAATACAAAATTGCTTTATCATAGAACGTTTTGTATTTAATATAAAATCAATGTCTTAATTATATATATATATATAATATATATATAAATGTAGATCACTTACAATAGCATATTTCTAGATCTAGCAACTAAATGGCTTAACTGGCAGCACTGATGCTAAGCGTTGTCTTTTGTTTTGCTCAGCGGCCGCCAAAAGTAACGACTTTTTTGCAACTCCTAACTATTTGTCTCTCTCAATCCTGTATGCGTTTGCATGTGTGAGAGGCAATGCATAGAAACAAAGCAATAGAAGAAAACCAAAAACAACAAAAACCAGAGAAAGCAAAATAAGCATATTTCTGTTTTATTTGTTTTTGTCTTCCTCTTCAATGTTATTGTTTTGATCTGCTTGACAATCAGCTGTTGTTTGTTGTTATTCTTTAAATCAGAAATAGCAAAAACAACAAGTAAGAAAGGCTACAGTCGATCGAGCCGACTGTAAAAGACCCCGTACTCCCATAATAATGCGCATTTCTATTTAATTTGAATTAAAATATAATAACAAAATTTAAAAATTAAAATTTATTTGAATATTTTGAATTGATATTTAAAATAAAAATTAAGTTAGCAATTCTCATTGCCAGCATTCGAACCTACGACCCTCAGGCAACGATTTCACATCGCGCCGTAATTCTACCATTCGCACCACGCGCTACTTTCAAGCATGTTCCGCTTATTCGCATTTACATGTTATACAGACAAGTACACACTCGTTTGAAATTATGTGTATTCACATATGTATGTATTCGTGCCTAGCACTGGTCGGCACGGCAGCGAGCAGAAATGGTGTTCCTAAGTGCCATAGTTACTGAGTTATTGGCCTAAAACTACATTTTTTTTCGAGGTTTGTCTGGTTTTTTGCTCATTGCGGGGGCGGTAATGGGCGTGGCAAAAATTTGAAATAAACTTAACCTGCGTAAGATAATAACGGACTTTCATTATAAATTTGGTGGCTCTAGCTTTTGTAGTTTAAAAGATCCAGGTGTTCATACGGACGGACGGACGGACGGACGGACAGACGGACAGACGGACATTGCTATATCGACTCGGCTATTGATGCTGATCAAGAATATATATACTTTATGGGGTCGGCCACGCCTCCTTCTGCCTGTTACGCACATTTCGCTTCTGACAAACCTAATAGACCCCTCTACTCTTTTTTAGAGTACGGGGTCTAAAAAGGGAAATGGGGAACAATAGAATAAAGCAAAATTCGTTATTTTCACTATTAAACTTTATTAAAGGATTTGTATTGTTCAAGTATTTGGTGGAGTAGAGGGAGCAGGTCATTAACACAATTATTTGACATGTACATATAATGTAAATATATATGAACATATATTTAAATATTCATGTGTATATGAGAATATATATTTGTATACATGTTTTCATACGTACACATATACATATGCAGCGCAAATATACGATCACATGTTTGTATGTTTCTGTCTCGCTTGCACTCACTAGTGATATTGCGTACAAAGATCAACATTGTAACGCTTCTAGTTTTCTTGTTTATATTCCGATTTCAATGCGTCTTTTTAGGATAGTTTGATATAGTTTGCCTCCACTTGAACTATACAATTACAATGCTGTACTATATGAACAAACGCCTATAAACGGAACGAAAATTAAGAATAATTTTTATTTATTGTGGGAAACTCGCCGAAAACTCCGATTTTTTCGGAGGTGTGTCAAGTTTTTTGCTCATTGTGGGCGAATGGCGAGTGGCATCGAAAAAAAAAGATTCTCGTATTGACTGACTAAATATGTAATCGATTCACACCAAGCTTTAACTTGTAGCTCTTACCATCTCTGAAATCTGTTTGTTCATACGGACGGACAGACAGACGGACAAACGGACATTGCTATATCGACTGGGCTTGTGATGCTGATCAAGAATAAATATACTTTATGGGGTCGGCTACGCCTGTTACATACATTTGCACAAACCCAATATACTCTTGCAGAGAGTATAAAAGAGAGGGAGAAAAAGAAGTTAGAATATAACTGAATCACAAAATATTTGTCACGCCTGACGTTCTCCAGTTAAAACAACTGGATTCCCCCAATTTATGTCGGACACAAACCGTATCCCAGTTTCCGAACCAAACCCCAATGGATCCTCACAATTTTGGTATGAAACCAGAAAACCAAACTAGTTTTATTTTCGAGACAAAATGGATCCTCACAATTTTGGTATGAAACTAGGAAACCAAAATAGTTTAATTTTCAAACCACAATGGATCCTCACAATTTAGCTAGAACACTACTTGGACACAAACCATGGTGCTAATCAAATCCCAGTATTTCTACTCACCACTAGATGACGCTTTTCCACCGGAGTAGGGAGGAAAATTCGCGGTTGCCTATATTCTAACTACTTGTTCTCCCTCTCTTTTTTTTTTAGTTTTTCCATCTCTCTTTTTTGCGCTCCCCGAGAAAATTTTTTACCAACCGTACAGAATTAACTCTACGAAAATGAATCTAATTCCACTCCGCTATTTATTGGATATTGATAAATACTACTCGTGTTGCTCACACCGGGAGGGTGGGTAAACCAGTTACTGTATATAGGTTCTGTATACAAGCAGCCCACCTGTGAATCTTTGTTAACACATTTTATTGCCTTTCTACACGAAGGTCACTTGTGAGCCTTTTGTATATCGGTCCCCTTTCTTTATTACTCATAAGTGTTCTAATGATAATGAGCATTTCCAAGTATCACTTCGTAAAGTCTGGTGGCCTGTAGGCTTATTTCTTCAATGCGTTTATTACCGGATACACCAAAGCCGGTTACACCAAAAAAAATTCCTTGGTGCCTATATTCTAACTACTCGCGACACCAATCCCTATATAATTAGATATTCTATGTGTTATTTAGTCCGATAAATGCCGCGGCACACTCTAACAGCAACGCTGATATTTTATTAAAGACAATGCGAGAATTTTTTGTTCACGACAACTTCTTTTATTCAAGAACAGCTTAAGACTAACAGATATCTGCTTCATAAATAATAATGAAAGTTCTGTCGAATGTTTACAATATTAAGGGTTCCCGCTGGTAGCTGGGAACCAAGCGTTGTGCGTTATCTCAGCTTAAAGCTGGGAACCAAAATATGCTGATTATTCGATTTGCAATCGATGCTGATCGATTGGGGGAGATGCGCCGGCTAAACGGCTCTTTGTTTACAGTTGTTGAATTTGTTTACAAGTGAAGCTTGGGAATGTTTATAATTGTGGGATATGGAATTCGGAATTTAGATTAAGCTATGTATTACTGTTATGTATAATGTGGACATAATCAGAATGAATATGTCGCTTCCCTCTCCTTAAGAGGCTAGCCTGTGAATCAAGGCGAGGCTGAAGGGTAAAGTTTTGGTAAATTTGATTGTGTCACCTCGATAACTGTTTATTCTTGTTGTTGTTATTTTTGTTGAACTGATTGCGGTGTATCTTTCTTGTGTTCGTGAATTTGTTTCTTACATTTTTTATGGATTAATAGTATGGGCTAAATGATACATATTTTAAATATAACAATATGATTATGAATATAATAATAATGGTTATAATTATTGTATATGAAAAGACATTATTTTGGGATACAAATTGTACAATATCGTCATGTTTGATAGGCTTAACTTTGATAATTTCTATTGGTGGGTACAAAGGTGTTAGATCTACTTCGGGTTGTGAGTAATTGTCGCTTAAAATTATGTCATTTATTTGTAGTTTACATTGATTGACATTAATAATTTTATTACCATGAATATTAAGATTTGTATTACTTTTTTGACAGTGATGTTTTACATTTGTGTTGGATATTTTCCAAGTTACAATTATTTGGCTCTATGTATTTAATGATTTCTATTTCGTTAATCTGCCTAAAGTTACAAATTGGTTTTGTATGAAGTAAAATTTTGTAATACATTCATCAAATATTGCTTCAATTTGGGGCCCTTGCAGAGGGTATATTGTTTTTGTCACGAAGTTTGTAACGCATTGAAGGAGGCGTTTCCGACCACATAAAGTATATATATTCTTGATCAGCATCAACAGCCAAGTCGATACAGCCATGTCCGTCTGTCTGTCCGTCTGTCTGTGCGTATGAACAAACAGATTTCAGAGATGGTAAGAGCTACAAGTTCGAGCTTGGAGTCAATCGATCACATATTTAGTCAGTCTATACAAGAATCTTTTTTTTTCGATGCCCAAAATCCTAGACACACTTCGGATAAAATAGGTATTTTCGGCGAATATCTCAGCACCTATGGCACCTAGGATCACCAATTTTGGTATGGAGCATACCTAGCGACAGCGTAAATGCATTGGCCACGCCCCTTTTTCCCACAATACATAAAAATAACTCTCAACTTTCGTTCCGCCTACAGGCATTTGTTCATATAGTACAGAATTGTAATTGTATAAGTCGAGTGAAGGCTAACTATATCAAACTTTTCCTGAAAGGTGCATTAAAATCGGATTATAAACAAGAATACTAAAAGCGTTACAATATTTATAATTGATAGCAATATCACTAATGAGTGCAAGCGGGACAGAAGCATACAAGCACATCGAATGTTTTCGCTGCCGTATACATTTTAAATTTCGTATACATTTATACTAAATTGGGGATTTAATTTTTCAAAAAGCTTCACCCCTTTTGAGTTCACTGGGAATTATATCCGAGATGTTAAGGCGCTTCCCCTTATAAGTAATAAAAGGAGCAGCAATGTTGCTTATGTTATAGCAAGAAGTATTTTGGAGATTCATATTGTCAGAAGCGAAATGTGCGTAACAGGCAGAAGGAGGCGTGGCCGACCCCATAAAGTATATATATTCTTGATCAGCATCAACAGCCGAGTCGATATAGCAATGTCCGTCTGTCCGTCTGTCCGTCCGTCCGTATGAACACCTGGATCTTTTAAACTACAAAAGCTAGAGCCACCAAATTTATAATGAAAGTCCGTTATTGTCTTACGCAAGTTAAGTTTATTTCAAATTTTTTGCCACGCCCCTTTCCGCCCCCGCAATAAGCAAAAAACCAGACACACCTCGAAAAAAAATGTAGTTTTTGGCCAATAACTCAGTAACTATGGCACTTAGGAACACCATTTCTGGTTGCTAGAGTTGCTAGAGACAGCCTTAATGCAATGCCATTCAAAATTTTGGCCTGCCACGCCCACTTTTCTCATAAAAGCTAAAAAACTTTCAAAATTTCAAGCTTAAAATTTGCAGGATTTAGGGCATTTAGTCAAATAGTACAGTGTTTATAATTAATTATTCGAAGAGAGGAATATCATATCAAACTATATTCCAAGCGACGTTAAAATCCGTCAATTAACAAAAAAGTTATTAGGTTAGAAAGTTTATGTAATTTAGCTGCAATTTCGCCGCCTGTGTGACGTCAGCGCTGCTCGCAGACGCTGCGTCGCTGCGACGTTGCGACGCCGCCGTGCCGACCAGTGCTAGGCACGCATACATACATATGTGCATACACATAATTTCAAACGAGTGTGTACTCGTATGTATAACATGTAAATGCGAATAAGCGGAACATGCTTGAAAGTAGCGCGTGGTGCGAATGGTAGAGTTACAGCGCGATGTGAAATCGTTGCCCGAGGGTCGTTGGTTCGAATGCTGGCAATGAGAATTGCTAATTTAATTTTTTTTTAAATTTCAATTTAAAATATACATATAAATTTTAATTTTTAAATTTCGTTATAAAATTTTAATTCAAATTAAGTACAAATGCGCATTATTATGGGAGTACGGGGTCTTTTACAGTCGGCTCGATCGACTGTAGCCTTTCCTACTTGTTTTTTTTGTCTTTTCATTAAAGCTTGCATTTTCAATGAACTCGTATTCTATTAATGCCAGTATGCACCATTTAAAAAAGAAAATATCATTGTTTTTAATATTAACAGTTGCATTCCTCTTTCTAATCGTTTCGGGCATTTCACAGTATCCGCCAGAAGGAACATGTTTCAGTTTCACTATTGTTAAATCATAATAGTTAAATGATTTTATAGCACATCCACTATCTTTCTTTTTGGAACTCGCTGGTTAATAAATTTAAGCAATCAATTTTGTTTTCCAAAACATCATCAGCTGTTTCTAAATCGTTGAGACACTGATATGATGTTGCAAAATGCTTAGTTGATTCAATCAATTCTCCATCATCTGTTTGCTTTATATATGTGCCATAAAATTTGATCGAAATTTTTATGGCGGTATATTTAGTTAAATAGAGTTCATTTATTTCGAAAATGTTTCTTTTTATATGATTGTAAAAATCACGAGAAATAATTACATTTTCATTAAAAACACGATATGTTTCAACAGGAAATGTGGTTTCTGTTGAAATTTATACAACATTCGTGTTTCTCACCATTTGAGCAACTTGCCCATTTTTATGCTTATCGGTGTGTAAGTGCATTTTATAGGCATTTCTTTTAATTGAAACATTGCAAACTTGACAGTGAATTTCATTGCTTTTCATTGTCTTAGCGGGTTGGTTAATTATATCTCCTGCTCTTTTCAATGCTATGGCAGATGTAGTTGGTTCGGAGTCTAAAGTTGATGATGATGAGGGACGATCATCCGAAATTCGGTTCTTTCACAGTAGTGACGCCTCCATCATTTTTGTAAATGCGTTTACTAGTAAATGCACAACGAAAGCATACACCCTGCCAAAAACACGGTTGCACATACCACACACCATTTTGGAGCACATTTTCTAAATTTTTTTTATTTTTATTTTTGTATGAAACTATTAACAACAAATGTTTTGTATTAATAAATAAGTGTTCGATTTTAAGCAAATAGTTTCCACTGACGAACGCGGGTAACTTAAAATTGTTAGTAATTTTATGTTTTAAAATTATGAATTTGTTTATAGGAGATTGACGTTTTTTAAAGAGAGATTTGAAAACACGGTTATCGGTTCTGAACGTAGCACCAACTGAACTCCTACAGCAGGCGTTTTTTACCTTTATGCCATTGGATCGTCAACATGTTTAATCAAGATTATTTTTCAGAGGTATCCGAAAATCATTATTGGTTGACCCTAGAATTTAATTGTTATGCAGGTGACATACATTAAACGAAACTAGAAAGAAAAGTACAGTCGACCATATAATACTCTCTGCATTTTATTCCCGACTATATAACTATTAAAATCGGTATCTGGGTGTTAGAAAATAAACAAATTATAATCGAAAACGCCCGATTACTCGTAAAATTCGCCGCTCGAGTTCGTTCCCGATTTAAATAATAATAAATAACTTAAATCGGTATCCAGGGAACACCACGTGCGATTGCGATGCAATTAGATCTTTTAAACAGATCTTCGAGTCGACTTAAAATGGGTAATTTTTAAAAAATTACGAATTTCCATGTTCCCCGCGCGGAAAATTCCCGACCTATCAAACTTACAGACTACCTGAAATG
>JAECXC010003646.1:0-37700 GCA_018152125.1 Drosophila dunni | reverse complement strand
TTCAAAATAATTATGATTTTGACAATTTAAAATTTTTTTTCAGCTTTTTTTTATTTTTTACATTTTTAAAATTTCTAAGAGCGTCCTAGAATTTTTTTGGACGCTATTTTGGAATCACACATTTTAGAGCATTAATCTTAATTTTCTCTGTAAGAAAACTCAACCGGTTTTTAATTGAAATACCATTTATATTGACTCTACTTCCCTTTAATAATTATGATTTCGACGAGATTTGGCGCATTTTCAACTTTTTTTTATTTTTTTTCATTTTTAAGGCGTTTCCAGTGCGTCCTAGACGTTTTTAGACCTCAGTTTAAGGAATCTCCACATTTAGAGCATTAATCTTGAGTTCCTAATTCAGAGGTATTAAAGATTTTTTCACCCCATTTTTCTTGCTTTTTTTTCAAAATAATTATAGTTTTGACAATTCAAAATTTTTTTTTTCCAACTTTTTTATTTTTTTTTTCATTATAAGGCGTTTCTAGTCTGTCCTGAACTGATTTAAGACTGTATTTTTGGAATCCACCACATTTAAGAGCCATTAATCTTGATTTTCTCTGTGAAAACTCAACCGGTTTTTTAATTGGAATACCATTCATAAGTAAACTCTACTTCAAAATAATTATGATTTGGAAAATTTATAATTTTTATTTTAACTTTTTTTATTTTTTCATTTTTATGTTTTTTCTAGTCGTCCTTTTTTCCCCCCCCCCCCCCCCCCCCCCCTGATTTCGACAACTTAAAATTTTTTTTTCAACTTTTTTTTTATTTTTTTCATTTTTAGGCGTTTCTAGTAGTCCTAGACGATTTTAGACCTTATTTTGGAATCACTACATTTAGAGCATTAATCTTGATTTTCTCTGTGAAAACTCAACCGGTTTTTAATTGAAATACCATTTATATTGACTCTACTTCATAATAATTATGATTTCGAAAATTTAAAATTTTTTTTTCAACTTTTTTTATATTTTCATTTTTTAGGCGTTTCTAGTCGTCCTAGGCGATTTTAGACCTTATTTTGGAATCACCACATTTAGAGCATTAATCTTGATTTCGACAATTTAAAATTTTGATTTCAACTTTTTTTATTTTTTTTTTTTTTTCATTTTTAGGCGTTTCTAGTCGTCCTAGACGATTTTGGACCTTATTTTGGAATCACCACATTAAGAGCATTAATCTTGATTTTCTCTGTTAAAACTCAACCGGTTTTTAATTGGAATTATATTTATATTGACTCTACCTCAAAATAATTATGATTTCGACAACTTAAAATTTTTTTTCAACTTTTTTTATTTTTTTCATTTTTAGGCGTTTCTAGGCGTCCTAGACGATTTTGGACCTTATTTTGGAATCACCACATTTAGAGCATTAATCTTGATTTTCTCTGTGAAAACTCAACCGGTTTTTAATTGAAATACCATTTATATTGACTCTACTTCATAATAATTATGATTTCGACAATTTAAAATTTTTTTTCAACTTTTTTTATTTTTTCATTTTTAGGCGTTTCTAGTCGTCCTAGACGATTTAAGACCTCAATTTGGAATCACCACATTTAGAGCATTAATCTTGATTTCGACAATTTAAAATTTTGTTTCAACTTTTTTTATTTTTTTCATTTTTAGGCGTTTCTAGTCGTCCTAGACGATTTTGGACCTTATTTTGGAATCACCACATTAAGAGCATTAATCTTGATTTTCTCTGTTAAAACTCAACCGGTTTTTAATTGGAATTATATTTATATTGACTCTACTTCAAAATAATTATTATTTCGACAATTTAAAATTTTTTTTCAACTTTTTTTATTTTTTTTCATTTTTAGGCGTTTCTAGGCGTCCTAGACGATTTTGGACCTTATTTTGGAATCACCACATTTAGAGCATTAATCTTGATTTTCTCTGTGAAAACTCAACCGGTTTTTAATTGAAATACCATTTATATTGACTCTACTTCATAATAATTATGATTTCGACAATTTAAAATTTTTTTCAACTTTTTTTTTTTTTTTTCATTTTTAGGCGTTTCTAGTCGTCCTAGACGATTTAAGACCTCAATTTGGAATCACCACATTTAGAGCATTAATCTTGAGTTCGACAATTTAAAATTTTTTTTCACATTTTTTTTTTTTTTTTCAAAATAATTATGATTTCGACAATTTAAAATTTTTTTTCAACTTTTTTTATTTTTTCATTTTTAGGCGTTTCTAGTCGTCCTAGACGATTTTAGACCTTATTTTGGAATCACCACATTTAGAGCATTAATCTTGATTTTCTCTGTGAAAACTCAACCGGTTTTTAATTGGAATACCATTTATATTGACTCTACTTCAAAATAATTATGATTTGGAAAATTTATAATTTTTTTTTAACTTTTTTTTTTTTATTCATTTTTAGGCGTTTCTAGTCGTCCTAGACGATTTTAGACATTATTTTGGAATCACCACTTTAAGAGCATTAGTCTTGATTTTCTCTGTGAAAACTCAACAGATTTTTAATTGGAATAATATTTATATTGTCTCTACTTCAAAATAATTATGATTTCGACAATTTATAATTTTTTTTCAACTATTTTTATTTGTTCATTTTTAGGCGTTTCTAGGCGTCCTAGACGATTTAAGACCATATTTTGGAATCACCACATTTAGAGCATTAATCTTGACTCTACTTCAAAATAATTATGATTTGGACAATTTATAATTTTTTTTTCAACTTTTTTTTTATTTTTTTCATTTTTAGGCGTTTCTAGTCGTCCTAGACGATTTTGGACCTTATTTTGGAATCACCACATTAAGAGGATTAATCTTGATTTTCACTGTTAAAACTCAACCGGTTTTTAATTGGAATACCATTTATATTGACTCTACTTCAAAATAATTATGATTTCGACAATTTAAAATTTTTTTTCAGCTTTTTTTATTTTTTCATTTTTAGGCGTTTCTAGGCGTCCTAGACGATTTTGGACCTTATTTTGGAATCACCACATTTAGAGCATTAATCTTGATTTTCTCTGTGAAAACTCAACCGGTTGTTAATTGGAATACCATTTATATTGACTCTACTTCAAAATAATTATGATTTGGACAATTTATAATTTTTTTCAACTTTTTTTATTTTTTCATTTTTAGGCGTTTCTAGTCGTCCTAGACGATTTTAGACCTTATTTTGAAATCACCACATTAAGAGCATTAATCTTGATTATCTCTGTGAAAACTCAACCGATTTTTAATTGGAATACCATTTATATTGACTCTACTTCAAAATAATTATGATTTGAACAATTTATAATTTTTTTTCAACTTATTTTTATTTTTTCATTTTTAGGCGTTTCTAGTCGTCCTAGACGATTTTAGACCTTATTTTGGAATCACCACATTTAGAGCATTAATCTTGATTTCGACAATTTAAAATTTTTTTTCAACTTTTTTTATTTTTTTCATTTTTAGGCGTTTCTAGTCGTCCTAGACGATTTTAGACCTTATTTTGGAATCACCACATTTAGAGCATTAATCTTGATTTTCTCTGTGAAAACTCAACCGATTTTTAATTGAAATAGCATTTATATTGACTCTACTTCAAAATAATTATGATTTGGACAATTTATAATTTTTTTTAACTTATTTTATTTTTTTCATTTTTAGGCGTTTCTAGTCGTCCTAGACGATTTTAGACCTTATTTTGGAATCACCACATTTAGAGCATTAATCTTGATTTCGACAATTTAAATTTTTTTTCAACTTTTTTTATTTTTTTAATTTTTAGGCGTTTCTAGTAGTCCTAGACGATTTTTAGACCTTATTTTGGAATCACCACATTTAAAACATTAAACTTAATTTTCACTGTGAAAACTCAACCGATTTTTAATTGGAATACCATTTATATTGACTCTACTTCAAAATAATAATGATTTGGACAATTTATAATTTTTTTTCAACTATTTTTATTTTTTCATTTTTAGGCGTTTCTAGTCGCCCTAGACGATTTTAGACCTTATTTTGGAATCACCACATTAAGAGCATTAGTCTTGATTTTTCTGTGAAAACTCAACCGGTTTTTAATTGGAATACCATTTATATTGACTCTACTTCAAAATAATTATGATTTGGACAATTTATAATTTTTTTTCAACTTTTTTTTATTTTTTCATTTTTTAGGCGTTTCTTAATTTTAATTAATCTTGATTATCTCTGTGAAAACTCAACCGGTTTTTAATTGGAATACCATTTATATTGACTTTACCTCAAAATAATTATGATTTCGACAATTTAAAATTTTTTTTCACTTTTTTTTATTTTTTCATTTTTAGGCGTTTCAAGGCGTCCTAGACGATTTTGGACCTTATATTGGAATCGCCACATTTAGAGCTATAATCTTGATTTTCTTTGTAAAAACTCAACCGGTTTTTAATTGAAATACCATTTATATTGACTCAACTTCAAAATAATTACGATTTCGACAATTTAAAATTTTTTTTCAACTTTTTTTATTTTTTCATTTTAAGACGTTTCTAGTCGTCCTAGACGATTTTAGACCTTATTTTGGAATCACCACATTAAGAGCATTAATCTTGATTTTCTCTGTGAAAACTCAACCGGTTTTTAATTGGAATACCATTTATATTGACTCTACTTCAAAATAATTATGATTTCGACAATTTAAAAATTTTTTTCAACTTTTTTTATTTTTTCATTTTTAGGCGTTTCTAGTCGTCCTAGACGATTTTAGACCTTATTTTGGAATCACCACATTTAGAGCATTAATCTTGATTTCGACAATTTAACATTTTTTTCAACTTTTTTTTTTTTTTCATTTTTAGGCGTTTCTAGTCGTCCTAGACGATTTTTAGACCTTATTTTGGAATCACCATATTTAGAGCATTATTCTTTTTTTTCTCTGTGAAAACTCAACTGATTTTTAATTGAAATAGCATTTATATTGACTCTACTTCAAAATAATTATGATTTGGACAATTTATAATTTTTTTTCAACAACTTATTTTATTTTTTCATTTTTAGGCGTTTCTAGTCGTCCTAGACGATTTTAGACCTTATTTTGGAATCACCACATTTAGAGCATTAATCTTGATTTCGACAATTTAAATTTTTTTCAACTTTTTTTTATTTTTTTAATTTTTAGGCGTTTCTAGTAGTCCTAGACGATTTTAGACCTTATTTTGGAATCACCACATTTAAAACATTAAACTTAATTTTCACTGTGAAAACTCAACCGATTTTTAATTGGAATACCATTTATATTGACACTACTTCAATATAATTATGATTTGGACAATTTATAATTTTTTTTCAACTTTTTTTTTTTTTCATTTTTAGGCGTTTCTAGTCGCCCTAGACGATTTTAGACCTTATTTTGGAATCACCACATTAAGAGCATTAGTCTTGATTTTTTCTGTGAAAACTCAACCGGTTTTTTAATTGGAATACCATTTATATTGACTCTACTTCAAAATAATTATGATTTGGACAATTTATAATTTTTTTTTTTCAACTTTTTTTATTTTTTTCATTTTTAGGCGTTTCTTAATTTTAATTAATCTTGATTATCTCTGTGAAAACTCAACCGGTTTTTAATTGGAATACCATTTATATTGACTTTACCTCAAAATAATTATGATTTCGACAATTTAAAATTTTTTTTCTACTTTTATTTTTTTTGTCATTTTTTAGGCGTTTCAAGGCGTCCTAGACGATTTTGGACCTTATATTGGAATCGCCACATTTAGAGCTATAATCTTGATTTTCTTTGTAAAAAACTCAACCGGTTTTTAATTGAAATACCATTTATATTGACTCAACTTCAAAATAATTACGATTTCGACAATTTAAAATTTTTTTTTCAACTTTTTTTATTTTTTCATTTTTAGACGTTTCTAGTCGTCCTAGACGATTTTAGACCTTATTTTGGAATCACCACATTAAGAGCATTAATCTTGATTTTCTCTGTGAAAACTCAACCGGTTTTTAATTGGAATACCATTTATATTGACTCTACTTCAAAATAATTATGATTTCGACAATTTAAAATTTTTTTTCAACTTTTTTTATTTTTTCATTTTAAGACGTTTCTAGTCGTCCTAGACGATTTTAGACCTTATTTTGGAATCACCACATTTAGAGCATTAATCTTGATTTCGACAATTTAACATTTTTTTTCAACTTTTTTTTATTTTTTTCATTTTTAGGCGTTTCTAGTAGTCCTATACGATTTTAAACCTTATTTTGGAATCACCACATTTAGAGCATTAATCTTGATTTTCTCTGTGAAAACTCAACCGGTTGTTAATTGGAATACCATTTATATTGACTCTACTTCAAAATAATTATGATTTGGACAATTTATAATTTTTTTTCAACTTTTTTTATTTTTTCATTTTTAGGCGTTTCTAGTCGTCCTAGACGATTTTAGACCTTATTTTGAAATCACCACATTAAGAGCATTAATCTTGATTATCTCTGTGAAAACTCAACCGATTTTTAATTGGAATACCATTTATATTGACTCTACTTCAAAATAATTATGATTTGAACAATTTATAATTTTTTTTCAACTTATTTTATTTTTTTCATTTTTAGGCGTTTCTAGTCTCCTAGACGATTTTAGACCTTTTTTTGGAATCACCACATTTAGAGCATTAATCTTGATTTCGACAATTTAAAATTTTTTTTCAACTTTTTTTTTATTTTTTTCATTTTTAGGCGTTTCTAGTCGTCCTAGACGATTTTAGACCTTATTTTGGAATCACCACATTTAGAGCATTAATCTTGATTTTCTCTGTGAAAACTCAACTGATTTTTAATTGAAATACCATTTATATTGACTCTACTTCAAAATAATTATGATTTGGACAATTTATAATTTTTTTTTAACTTATTTTATTTTTTCATTTTTAGGCGTTTCTAGTCGTCCTAGACGATTTTAGACCTTATTTTGGAATCACCACATTTAGAGCATTAATCTTGATTTCGACAATTTAAATTTTTTTTTTCAACTTTTTTTATTTTTTTTTTTAATTTTTAGGCGTTTCTAGTAGTCCTAGACGATTTTAGACCTTATTTTGGAATCACCACATTTAAAACATTAAACTTAATTTTCACTGTGAAAACTCAACCGATTTTTAATTGGAATACCATTTATATTGACACTACTTCAATATAATTATGATTTGGACAATTTATAATTTTTTTTCAACTTTTTTATTTTTTCATTTTTAGGCGTTTCTAGTCGCCCTAGACGATTTTAGACCTTATTTTGGAATCACCACATTAAGAGCATTAGTCTTGATTTTTTCTGTGAAAACTCAACCGGTTTTTAATTGGAATACCATTTATATTGACTCTACTTCAAAATAATTATGATTTGGACAATTTATAATTTTTTTTCAACTTTTTTTTATTTTTTCATTTTTAGGCGTTTCTTAATTTTAATTAATCTTGATTATCTCTGTGAAAACTCAACCGGTTTTTAATTGGAATACCATTTATATTGACTTTACCTCAAAATAATTATGATTTCGACAATTTAAAATTTTTTTTCTACTTTTTTTTTTTTTGTCATTTTTAGGCGTTTCAAGGCGTCCTAGACGATTTTGGACCTTATATTGGAATCGCCACATTTAGAGCTATAATCTTGATTTTCTTTGTAAAAACTCAACCGGTTTTTAATTGAAATACCATTTATATTGACTCAACTTCAAAATAATTACGATTTCGACAATTTAAAATTTTTTTTTAACTTTTTTATTTTTTTCATTTTAAGACGTTTCTAGTCGTCCTAGACGATTTTATACCTTATTTTGGAATCACCACATTAAGAGCATTAATCTTGATTTTCTCTGTGAAAACTCAACCGGTTTTTAATTGGAATACCATTTATATTGACTCTACTTCAAAATAATTATGATTTCGACAATTTAAAATTTTTTTTCAACTTTTTTTATTTTTTTCATTTTAAGACGTTTCTAGTCGTCCTAGACGATTTTAGACCTTATTTTGGAATCACCACATTTAGAGCATTAATCTTGATTTCGACAATTTAACATTTTTTTTCAACTTTTTTTTTTCATTTTTAGGCGTTTCTAGTAGTCCTATACATTTTAAACCTTATTTTGGAATCACCACATTTAGAGCATTAATCTTGATTTTCTAAACTGGGAAAACTCAATCGAATTTTAATTAAATACCATTTATATTGACTCTACTTCAAAATAATTATGATTTG
The DNA here is from genome assembly GCA_018152125.1 of Drosophila dunni. Classification (NCBI taxonomy): domain Eukaryota; kingdom Metazoa; phylum Arthropoda; class Insecta; order Diptera; family Drosophilidae; genus Drosophila; species Drosophila dunni. The sequence goes on along the minus strand of JAECXC010003646.1, from coordinate 29,469 downwards.
AACAATTTATAATTTTTTTTCAACTTTTTTTATTTATTCATTTTTAGGCGTTTCTAGTCGTCCTAGACGATTTTGGACCTTATTTTGGAATCACCACATTAAGAGCATTAATCTTGATTATCTCTGTGAAAACTCAACCGATTTTTAATTGGAATACCATTTATATTGGCTGTACTTCAAAATAATTATGATTTCGACAATTTAAAATTTTTTTTCAACTTTTTTTATTTTTTCATTTTTAGGCGTTTCTAGTCGTCCTAAACGATTTTACACCTTATTTTGGAATCACCACATTTAGAGCATTAATCTTGACTTTCTCTGTGAAAACTCAACCGGTTTTTAATTGGAATACCATTTATATTGACTCTACTTCATAATAATTATGATTTCGACAATTTATAATTTTTTTTCACCTTTTTTTATTTTTTCATTTTTAGGCGTTTTTAGTCGTCCTCGACGATTTTAGACCTTATTTTGGAAACACCACATTTAGAGCATTAATCTTGATTTCGACAATTTAAAATTTTTTTTCAACTTTTTTTTGTTTTTTCATTTTTAGGCGTTTCTAGGCGTCCTAGACGATTTTGGACCTTATTTTGGAATCACCACATTTAGAGCTATAATCTTGATTTTCTTTGTAAAAACTCAACCGGTTTTTAATTGAAATACCATTTATATTGACTCAACTTCAAAATAATTATGATTTCGACAATTTAAAATTTTTTTTCAACTTTTTTTATTTTTTCATTTTAAGACGTTTCTAGTCGTCCTAGACGATTTTAGACCTTATTTTGGAATCACCACATTAAGAGCATTAATCTTGATTTTCTCTGTGAAAACTCAACCAGTTTTTAATTGGAATACCATTTATATTGACTCTACTTCAAAATAATTATGATTTCGACAATTTAAAAATTTTTTTTCAACTTTTTTTATTTTTTCATTTTAAGACGTTTCTAGTCGTCCTAGACGATTTTAGACCTTATTTTGGAATCACCACATTTAGAGCATTAATCTTGATTTTCTCTGTGAAAACTCAACCGGTTTTTAATTGGAATACCATTTATATTGACTCTACTTCAAAATAATTATGATTTCGACAATTTAAAATTTTTTTTTCAACTTTTTTTATTTTTTCATTTTTTAGGCGTTTCTAGTCGTCCTAAACGATTTTACACCTTATTTTGGAATCACCACATTTAGAGCATTAATCTTGACTTTCTCTGTGAAAACTCAACCGGTTTTTAATTGAAATACCATTTATATTGACTCTACTTCAAAATAATTATGATTTCGACAATTTAAAATTTTTTTTTTCAACTTTTTTTATTTTTTCATTTTTAGGCGTTTCTAGTCGTCCTAGACGATTTTAGACCTTATTTTGGAATCACCACATTTAGAGCATTAATCTTGATTTCGACGATTTTAGACCTTATTTTGAAATCACCACATTTAGAGCATTAATCTTGATTTCGACAATTTAAAATTTTTTTTCAACTTTTTTTATTTTTTTCATTTTTAGGCGTTTCTAGTCGTCCTAGACGATTTTAGACCTTATTTTGGAATCACCACATTTAGAGCATTAATCTTGATTTTCTCTGTGAAAACTCAACGGGTTTTTAATTGAAATACCATTTATATTGACTCTACTTCATAATAATTATGATTTCGACAATTTAAAATTTTTTTTTCAACTTTTTTATTTTTTCTTTTTTAGGCGTTTCTAGTCGTCCTAGACGATTTTAGACCTTATTTTGGAATCACCACATTAAGAGCATTAATCTTGATTTTTTCTGTGAAAACTCAACCGGTTTTTAATTGGAATACCATTTATATTGACTCTACTTCAAAATAATTATGATTTGGAAAATTTATAATTTTTTTTTAACTTTTTTATTTTTTAATTTTTAGGCGTTTCTAGTCGTCCTAGACGATTTTAGACTATATTTTGGAATCACCACATTTAGAGCATTAATCTTGATTTTCTCTGTGAAAACTCAACCGGTTTTTAATTGGAATACCATTTATATTAACTCTACTTCAAAATAATTATGATTTCGACAATTTAAAATTTTTTTTTTAACTTTTTTTATTTTTTTCATTTTTAGGCGTTTCTAGTAGTCCTAGACGATTTTAGACCTTATTTTGGAATCACCACATTTAGAGCATTAATCTTGATTGTCTCTATGAAAACTCAACCGGTTTTTAATTGAAATACCATTTATATTGACTCTACTTCATAATAATTATGATTTCGACAATTTAAAATTTTTTTCAACTTTTTTTATTTTTTTCATTTTTAGGCGTTTTTAGTCGTCCTCGACGATTTTAGACCTTATTTTGGAAACACCACATTTAGAGCATTAATCTTGATTTCGACAATTTAAAATTTTTTTTTCAACTTTTTTTTGTTTTTTCATTTTTAGGCGTTTCTAGGCGTCCTAGACGATTTTGGACCTTATTTTGGAATCACCACATTTAGAGCATTAATCTTGATTTTCTCTGTGAAATCTCAACCGGTTTTTAATTGAAATACCATTTATATTGACTCTACTTCAAAATAATTATGATTTCGACAATTTAAAATTTTTTTTCTACTTTTTTTATTTTGTCATTTTTAGGCGTTTCAAGGCGTCCTAGACGATTTTGGACCTTATTTTGGAATCACCACATTTAGAGCTATAATCTTGATTTTCTTTGTAAAAACTCAACCGGTTTTTAATTGAAATACCATTTATATTGACTCTACTTCAAAATAATTATGATTTCGACAATTTAAAATTTTTTTCAACTTTTTTTATTTTTTCATTTTAAGACGTTTCTAGTCGTCCTAGACGATTTTAGACCTTATTTTGGAATCACCACATTAAGAGCATTAATCTTGATTTTCTCTGTGAAAACTCAACCAGTTTTTAATTGGAATACCATTTATATTGACTCTACTTCAAAATAATTATGATTTCGACAATTTAAAATTTTTTTTTCAACTTTTTTTATTTTTTCATTTTTAGGCGTTTCTAGTCGTCCTAGACGATTTTAGACCTTATTTTGGAATCACCACATTTAGAGCATTAATCTTGATTTTCTCTGTGAAAACTCAACGGGTTTTTAATTGAAATACCATTTATATTGACTCTACTTCATAATAATTATGATTTCGACAATTTAAAATTTTTTTTCAACTTTTTTTATTTTTTCTTTTTTTAGGCGTTTCTAGTCGTCCTAGACGATTTTAGACCTTATTTTGGAATCACCACATTAAGAGCATTAATCTTGATTTTTTTTGTGAAAACTCAACCGGTTTTTAATTGGAATACCATTTATATTGACTCTACTTCAAAATAATTATGATTTGGAAAATTTATAATTTTTTTTAACTTTTTTATTTTTTTCATTTTTTAGGCGTTTTTAGTCGTCCTCGACGATTTTAGACCTTATTTTGGAAACACCACATTTAGAGCATTAATCTTGATTTCGACAATTTAAAATTTTTTTTCAACTTTTTTTTTTTTTTCATTTTTAGGCGTTTCTAGGCGTCCTAGACGATTTTGGACCTTATTTTGGAATCACCACATTTAGAGCATTAATCTTGATTTTCTCTGTGAAATCTCAACCGGTTTTTAATTGGAATACCATTTATATTGACTCTACTTCAAAATAATTATGATTTCGACAATTTAAAATTTTTTTCTACTTTTTTTATTTTGTCATTTTTAGGCGTTTCAAGGCGTCCTAGACGATTTTGGACCTTATTTTGGAATCACCACATTTAGAGCTATAATCTTGATTTTCTTTGTAAAAACTCAACCGGTTTTTAATTGAAATACCATTTATATTGACTCTACTTCAAAATAATTATGATTTCGACAATTTAAAATTTTTTTTCAACTTTTTTTATTTTTTCATTTTAAGACGTTTCTAGTCGTCCTAGACGATTTTAGACCTTATTTTGGAATCACCACATTAAGAGCATTAATCTTGATTTTCTCTGTGAAAACTCAACCAGTTTTTAATTGGAATACCATTTATATTGACTCTACTTCAAAATAATTATGATTTCGACAATTTAAAATTTTTTTTCAACTTTTTTTATTTTTTCATTTTAAGACGTTTCTAGTCGTCCTAGACGATTTTAGACCTTATTTTGGAATCTCCACATTTAGAGCATTAATCTTGATTATCTCTGTGAAAACTCAACCGGTTTTTAATTGGAATACCATTTATATTGACTCTACTTCAAAATAATTATGATTTCGACAATTTAAAATTTTTTTTCAACTTTTTTTAATTTTTTCATTTTTAGGCGTTTCTAGTCGTCCTAGACGATTTTAGACCTTATTTTGGAATCACCACATTTAGAGCATTAATCTTGATTTCGACGATTTTAGACCTTATTTTGAAATCACCACATTTAGAGCATTAATCTTGATTTCGACAATTTAAAATTTTTTTCAACTTTTTTTTTTTTTTTCATTTTTAGGCGTTTCTAGTCGTCCTAGACGATTTTAGACCTTATTTTGGAATCACCACATTTAGAGCATTAATCTTGATTTTCTCTGTGAAAACTCAACGGGTTTTTAATTGAAATACCATTTATATTGACTCTACTTCATAATAATTATGATTTCGACAATTTAAAATTTTTTTTCAACTTTTTTTATTTTTCTTTTTTTAGGCGTTTCTAGTCGTCCTAGACGATTTTAGACCTTATTTTGGAATCACCACATTAAGAGCATTAATCTTGATTTTTTTTGTGAAAACTCAACCGGTTTTTAATTGGAATACCATTTATATTGACTCTACTTCAAAATAATTATGATTTGGAAAATTTATAATTTTTTTTTAACTTTTTATTTTTTTTTAATTTTTAGGCGTTTCTAGTCGTCCTAGACGATTTTAGACCTTATTTTGGAATCACCACATTTAGAGCATTAATCTTGATTTTCTCTGTGAAAACTCAACCGGTTTTTAATTGGAATACCATTTATATTAACTCTACTTCAAAATAATAATGATTTGGACAATTTAAAATTTTTTTTAACTTTTTTTATTTTTTTCATTTTTAGGCGTTTCTAGTAGTCCTAGACGATTTTAGACCTTATTTTGGAATCACCACATTTAGAGCATTAATCTTGATTGTCTCTATGAAAACTCAACCGGTTTTTAATTGAAATACCATTTATATTGACTCTACTTCATAATAATTATGATTTCGACAATTTAAAATTTTTTTTTCAACTATTTTTATTTTTTTCATTTTTAGGCGTTTCTAGTCGTCCTAGACGATTTTAGACCTCATTTTGGAATCACCACATTTAGAGCATTAAGCTTGAGTTCGACAATTTAAAATTTTTTTCACATTTTTTTTTCTTTTTTCAAAATAATTATGATTTCGACAATTTAAAATTTTTTTTCAACTTTTTTTTTTTTTTCATTTTTAGGCGTTTCTAGTCGTCCTAGACGATTTTAGACCTTATTTTGGAATCACCACATTTAGAGCATTAATCTTGATTTTCTCTGTGAAAAGTCAACCGGTTTTTAATTGGAATACCATTTATATTAACTCTACTTCAAAATAATAATGATTTGGACAATTTAAATTTTTTTTCACCTTTTTTTTTTTTTTATTTTTAGGCGTATCTAGTCGTCCTAGACGATTTTGGACCTTATTTGGAATCACCACATAAGGAGCATTAAACTTGATTTTTCTGTGAAAACTCAACCGGTTTTTAATTGGAATAATTTTTATATTGACTCTACTTCAAAATAATTATGATTTCGACAATTTAAAATTTTTCTTCAACTTTTTTATTTTTTTCATTTTTTAGGCGTTTCTAGTCGTCCTAGACGATTTTAGACCTTATTTTGGAATCACCACATTTAGAGCATTAATCTTGATTTCGACAATTTAAAATTTTTTTTAAACTTTTTTTATTTTTTTCATTTTTAGGCGTTTCTAGTAGTCCTAGACGATTTTAGACCTTATTTTGGAATCAACACATTTAGAGCATTAATCTTGATTTTCTCTGTGAAAACTCAACCGGTTTTTAATTGAAATACCATTTATATTGACTCTACTTCAAAATAATTATGATTTGGACAATTTATAATTTTTTTTCAACTTTTTTTATTTTTTTCATTTTTAGCCGTTTTTAGTCGTCCTAGACGATTTTAGACCTCATTTTGGAATCACCACATTTAGAGCATTAATCTTGATTTCGACAATTTAAAAATTTTTTCACATTTTTTTTGTTTTTTCAAAATAATTATGATTTCGACAATTTAAAATTTTTTTTCAACTTTTTTTATTTTTTTCTTTTTTAGGCGTTTCTAGTCGTCCTAGACGATTTTAGACCTTATTTTGGAATCACCACATTTAGAGCATTAGTCTTGATTTTCTCTGTGAAAACTCAACCGGTTTTTAATTGGAATACCATTTATATTGACTCTACTTCAAAATAATTATGATTTGGAAAATTTATAATTTTTTTTTAACTTTTTTATTTTTTAATTTTTAGGCGTTTCTAGTCGTCCTAGACGATTTTAGACATTATTTTGGAATCACCACATTTAGAGCATTAGTCTTGATTTTCTCCGTGAAAACTCAACCGGTTTTTAATTGGAATAATATTTATATTGTCTCTACTTCAAAATAATTATGATTTGGACAATTATAATTTTTTTTCAACTTTTTTTATTTGTTCATTTTTAGGCGTTTCTAGGCGTCCTAGACGATTTTGTACCTTATTTTGGAATCACCACATTTAGAGCATTAATCCTGACTCTACTTCAAAATAATTATGATTTCGACAATTTAAAATTTTTTTTCACCTTTTTTTTAATTTTTTTCATTTTTAGGCGTTTCTAGTCGTCCTAGACGATTTTGGACCATAATTTGGAATAATTCAAAATAATTATGATTTGGACAATTTATAATTTTTTTTCAACTTTTTTTATTTGTTCATTTTTAGGCGTTTCTAGGCGTCCTAGACGATTTTGTACCTTATTTTGGAATCACCACATTTAGAGCATTAATCTTGACTCTACTTCAAAATAATTATGATTTCGACAATTTAAAATTTTTTTCACCTTTTTTTTATATTTTTTCATTTTTAGGCGTTTCTAGTCGTCCTAGACGATTTTGGACCTTAATTTGGAATCACCATATTTAGAGCATTAATCTTGATTTTCTCTGTGAAAACTCAACCGGTTTTTAATTGAAATACCATTTATATTGACTCTACTTCAAAATAATTATGATTTCGACAATTTAAAATTTTTTTTCTACTTTTTTTATTTTGTCATTTTTAGGCGTTTCTAGTCGTCTCTATTGACTCTACTTCAAAATAATTATGATTTGGACAATTTAAAATTTTTTTTCATTTTTTTTTATTTTTTTTAATTTTTATGCGTTTCAAGGCGTCCTAGACGATTTTGGACCTTATTTTGGAATAACCACATTTAGAGCATTAATCTTGATTTTCTCTGTGAAAACTCAACCATTTTTAATTGAAATACCATTTATATTGACTCTACTTCAAAATAATTATGATTTCGACAATTTAAAATTTTTTTCACCTTTTTTTTGTTTTTTCATTTTTAGGCGTTTTTAGGCGTCCTAGACGATTTTGGACCTTAATTTGGTATTACCATATTTAGAGCATTAATCTTGATTTTCTCTGTGAAAACTCAACCGGTTTTTAATTGGGATACCATTTATATTGACTCTACTTCAAAATAATTATGATTTGGAAAATTTATAATTTTTTTTTTAACTTTTTTTATTTTTTCATTTTTAGCCGTTTTTAGTCGTCCTAGACGATTTTAGACATTATTTTGGAATCACCACATTTAGAGCATTAGTATTGATTTTCTCTGTGAAAACTCAACCGGTTTTTAATTGGAATAATATTAATATTGTCTCTACTTCAAAATAATTATGATTTGGACAATTTATAATTTTTTTCAACTTTTTTTATTTGTTCATTTTTAGGCGTTTCTAGGCGTCTTAGACGATTTTGTACCTTATTTTGGAATCACCACATTTAGAGCATTAATCTTGATTTTCTCTGTGAAAACTCAACCATTTTTAATTGAAATACCATTTGCATTGACTCTACTTCAAAATAATTATGATTTCGACAATTTAAAATTTTTTTTCAACTTTTTTTATTTTTTCATTTTTAGGCGTTTCTAGTCGTCCTAGACGATTTTAGACATTATTTTGGAATCACCACATTTAGAGCATTAGTCTTGATTTTCTCTGTGAAAACTCAACCGGTTTTTAATTGGAATACCATTTATATTGACTTTACTTCAAAATAATTATGATTTCGACAATTTAAAATTTTTTTTCTACTTTTTTTATTTTGTCATTTTTAGGCGTTTCTAGTCGTCCTAGACGATTTTGGACCTTAATTTATAATCACCTTATTTAGAGCATTAATCTTGATTTTCTCTGTAAAAACTCAACCGGTTTTTAATTGGAATAATATTTATATTGTCTCTACTTCAAAATAATTATGATTTGGACAATTTATAATTTTTTTTCAACTTTTTTTATTTGTTCATTTTTAGGCGTTTCTAGGCGTCCTAGACGATTTTGTACCTTATTTTGGAATCACCTCATTTAGAGCATTAATCTTGACTCTACTTCAAAATAATTATGATTTGGACAATTTATAATTTTTTTTCAACTTTTTTTATTTTTTCATTTTTAGGCGTTTCTAGTCGTCCTAGACGATTTTAGACCTTATTTTGGAATCACCACGTTAAGAGGATTAATCTTGATTATCTCTGTGAAAACTCAACCGGTTTTTAATTGGAATACCATTTATATTGACTTTACTTCAAAATAATTATGATTTCGACAATTTAAAATTTTTTTTTCTACTTTTTTTATTTTGTCATTTTTAGGCGTTTCTAGTCGTCCTAGACGATTTTGGACCTTAATTTATAATCACCTTATTTAGAGCATTAATCTTGATTTTCTCTGTGAAAACTCAACCGGTTTTTAATTGAAATACCATTTATATTGACTCTACTTCAAAATAATTATGATTTGGAAAATGTATAATTTTTTTTTTAACTTTTTTTATTTTTTCATTTTTAGGCGTTTCTAGTCGTCCTAGACGATTTTGTACCTTATTTTGGAATCACCACATTTAGAGCATTAATCTTGATTTTTTCTGTGAAAACTCAACCGGTTTTTAATTGGAATACCATTTATATTGACTCTACTTCAAAATAATTATGATTTGGAAAATTTAAATTTTTTTTTAACTTTTTTTATTTTTTCATTTTTAGGCGTTTCTAGTCGTCCTAGACGATTTTAGACCTTATTTTGGAATCGCCACATTAAGAGCATTAATCTTGATTTTCTCTGTGAAAACTCAACCGGTTTTTAATTGGAATACCATTTATATTGACTCTACTTCAAAATAATTATGATTTCGACAATTTAAAATTGTTTTTCAACTTTTTTATTTTTTCATTTTTAGGCGTTTCTAGTCTTTCTAGACGATTTTGGACCTTATTTTGGAATCACCACATTTAAAGCATTAATCTTGATTTTCTCTGTGAAAACTCAACCATTTTTAATTGAAATACCATTTATATTGACTCTACTTCAAAATAATTATGATTTCGACAATTTAAAATTTTTTTCACATTTTTTTTGTTTTTTCATTTTTAGGCGTTTCTAGGCGTCTTAGACGATTTTGGACCTTAATTTGGAATCACCATATTTAGAGCATTAATCTTGATTTTCTCTGTGAAAACTCAACCGGGTTTTAATTGAAATACCATTTATATTGATTCTACTTCAAAATAATTATGATTTGGACCATTTATAATTTTTTTCAATTTTTTTTATTTTTTTCATTTTTAGGCGTTTCTAGTCGTCCTAGACGATTTTAGACCTTATTTTGGAATCACCACATTAAGAGCATTAATCTTGATTATCTCTGTGAAAACTCAACCGGTTTTTAATTGGAATACCATTTATATTGACTTTACTTCAAAATAATTATGATTTCGACAATTTAAAATTTTTTTTTCTACTTTTTTTTATTTTGTCATTTTTAGGCGTTTCTAGTCGTCCTAGACGATTTTAGACCTTAATTTATAATCACCTTATTTAGAGCATTAATCTTGATTTTCTCTGTGAAAACTCAACCGGTTTTAAATTGAAATACCATTTATATTGACTCTACTTCAAAATAATTATGATTTCGACAATTTAAAATTTTTTTCAACTTTTTTTATTTTTTCATTTTTATGCGTTTCAAGGCGTCCTAGACGATTTTGGACCTTATTTTGGAATCACCACATTTAGAGCATTAATCTTGATTTCGACAATTTAAAATTTTTTTTCAACTTTTTTTATTTTTTCATTTTTAGGCGTTTCTAGTCGTCCTAGACGATTTTAGACCTTATTTTGGAATCACCACATTTAGAGCATTAATCTTGATTTTCTCTGTGAAAACTCAACCGGTTTTTAATTGGAATACCATTTATATTGACTCTACTTCAAAATAATTATGATTTCGACAATTTATAATTTTTTTTTCAACTTTTTTTTTATTTTTAATTTTTAGGCGTTTCTAGTCGTCCTAGACGATTTTAGACCTTATTTTGAAATCACCACATTTAGAGCATTAATCTTGATTTCGACAATTTAAAATTTTTTTTTCAACTTTTTTTTTATTTCATTTTTAGGCGTTTCTAGTCGTCCTAAACAATTTTAGACCTTATTTTGGAATCACCACATTTAGAGCATTAATCTTGATTTTCTCTGTGAAAACTCAACCGGTTTTTAATTGGAATACCATTTATATTGACTCTACTTCAAAATAATTATGATTTGGACAATTTATAATTTTTTTTCAACTTTTTTTATTTTTTCAGTTTTAGACGTTTCTAGTCGTCCTAGACGATTTTGGACCTTATTTTGGAATCACCAGTTTTTAATTGGAATACCATTTATATTGACTCTACTTCAAAATAATTATGATTTGGACAATTTATAATTTTTTTTAACTTTTTTATTATTTCATTTTTAGGCGTTTCTAGTCGTCCTAGACGATTTTAGACCTTATTTTGGAATCACCACATTAAGAGCATTAATCTTGATTATCTCTGTGCAAACTCAACCGGTTTTTAATTGGAATACCATTTATATTGACTTTACTTCAAAATAATTATGATTTCGACAATTTAAAATTTTTTTTCTACATTTTTTATTTTGTCATTTTTAGGCGTTTCTAGTCGTCCTAGACGATTTAGACCTTATTTTGGAATCACCACATTTAGAGCATTAATCTTGATTTTCTCTGTGAAAACTCAACCGGATTTTAATTGATATACCATTTATATTGACTTTACTTCATAATAATTATGATTTCGACAATTTAAAATTTTTTTTCAACTTTTTTTATTTTTTCATTTTTAGACGTTTCTAGTCGTCCTAGACGATTTTAGACCTTATTTTGGAATCACCACATTTAGAGCATTAATCTTGATTTTCTCTGTGCAAACTCAACCGGTTTTTAATTGAAATACCATTTATATTGACTCTACTTCAAAATAATTATGATTTCGACAATTTAAAATTTTTTTCACCTTTTTTTTGTTTTTTCATTTTTAGGCGTTTCTAGTCGTCCTAGACGATTTTGGACCTTATTTTGGAATCACCACATAAACAGCATTAATCTTGATTATCTTTGTGAAAACTCAACCGATTTTTAATTGGAATACCATTTATATTGACTCTACTTCATTTTTAGGCGTTTCTAGTCGTCCTAGACGATTTTACACCTTATTTTGGAATCACCACATTTAGAGCATTAATCTTGATTTTCTCTGTGCAAACTCAACCGGTTTTTAATTGGAATACCATTTATATTGACTCTACTTCAAAATAATAATGATTTGGTCAATTTATAATTTTTTTTTTAACTTATTATATTTTTTCATTTTTAGGCGTTTCTAGTCATCCTAGACGATTTTAGACCTTATTTTGGAATCACCACATTTAGAGCATAAATCTCGATTTCGACAATTTAAAATTTTTTTTCAACTTTTTTTATTTTTTTAATTTTTAGGCGTTTCTAGTCGTCCTAGACGATTTTAGACCTTATTTTGGAATCACCATATTTAGAGCATTAATCTTGATTTTCTCTGTGAAAACTCAACCGGTTTTTAATTGATATACCATTTATATTGACTCTACTTCATAATAATTATGATTTCGACAATTTAAAAATTTTTTTCAACTTTTTTTATTTTTTCATTTTTAGACGTTTCTAGTCGTCCTAGACGATTTTGGACCTTAGTTTGTAATCACCAGTTTTTAATTGGAATACCATTTATATTCACTCTACTTCATAATAATTATGATTTGGACAATTTATAATTTTTTTTTAACTTTTTTTTATTATTTCATTTTTAGGCGTTTCTAGTCGTCCTAGACGATTTTAGACCTTATTTTGAAATCACCACATTTAGAGCATTAATCTTGAATATCTCTGTGCAAACTCAACCGGTTTTTAATTGGAATACCATTTATATTGACTTTACTTCAAAATAATTATGATTTCGACAATTTAAAATTTTTTTCTACATTTTTTATTTTGTCATTTTTAGGCGTTTCTAGTCGTCCTAGACGATTTTAGACCTTATTTTGGAATCACCACATTTAGAGCATTAATCTTGATTTTCTCTGTGAAAACTCAACCATTTTTAATTGAAATACCATTTATATTGACTCTACTTCAAAATAATAATGATTTGGACAATTTATAATTTTTTTTTAACTTATTTTATTTTTTCATTTTTAGGCGTTTCTAGTCATCCTAGACGATTTTAGACCTTATTTTGGAATCACCACATTTAGAGCATAAATCTTGATTTCGACAATTTAAAATTTTTTTTCAACTTTTTTTATTTTTCTCATTTTTAGGCGTTTCTAGTCGTCCTAGACGATTTTAGAATTTATTTTGGAATCACCACATTTAGAGCATTAATCTTGACTATTTCTGTGAAAACTCAACCGGTTTTTAATTGGAATACCATTTATATTGACTCTACTTCATAATAATTATGATTTCGACAATTTAAAATTTTTTTCAACTTTTTTTATTTTTTCATTTTTAGACGTTTCTAGTCGTCCTAGACGATTTTGGACCTTATTTTGGAATCACCAGTTTTTAATTGGAATAATATTTATATTCACTCTACTTCATAATAATTATGATTTGGACAATTTATAATTTTTTTTCAACTTTTTTTATTTTTTCATTTTTAGGCGTTTCTAGTCGTCCTAGACGATTTTAGACCTTATTTTGGAATCACCACATTAAGAGCATTAATCTTGATTTTCCCTGTGAAAACTCAACCGGTTTTTAATTGATATACCATTTATATTGACTCTACTTCAAAATAATTATGATTTGGACAATTTATAATTTTTTTTCAACTTTATTTATTTTTTCGTTTTTAGGCGTTTCTAGTCGTCCTAAACGATTTTACACCTTATTTTGGAATCACCACATTTAGAGCATTAATCTTGATTTTCTCTGTGAAAACTCAACCGGTTTTTAATTGGAATACCATTTATTTTGACTCTACTTCATAATAATTATGATTTCGACAATTTAAAAATTTTTTTCACGTTTTTTTTGTTTTTTTCATTTTTAGACGTTTGTAGTCGTCCTAGACGATTTTAGACCTTATTTTGGAATCACCACATTTAGAGCATTAATCTTGATTTTCTCTGTGCAAACTTAACCGGTTTTTAATTGGAATACCATTTATATTGACTCTACTTCAAAATAATAATGATTTGGACAATTTATAATTTTTTTTTTTAACTTATTTTATTTTTTCATTTTTAGGCGTTTCTAGTCATCCTAGACGATTTTAGACCTTATTTTGGAATCACCACATTTAGAGCATAAATCTTGATATCGACAATTTAAAATTTTTTTTCAACTTTTTTTTATTTTTTTCATTTTTTAGGCGTTTTTAGTCGTCCTAGACGATTTTAGACCTTATTTTGGAATCACCACATTTAGAGCATAAATCTTGATTTTCTCTGTGAAAACTCAACCGATTTTTAATTGATATACCATTTATATTGACTCTATTTCATAATAATTATGATTTCGACAATTTAAAATTTTTTTTTCAACTTTTTTTTTTTTTTCATTTTTAGGCGTTTCTAGTCGTCCTTGACGATTTTAGACCTTATTTTGGAATCACCACATTAAGAGCATTAATCTTGATTTTCTTTGTGCAAACTCAACCGGTTTTTAATTGAAATACCATTTATATTGACTCTACTTCAAAATAATTATGATTTCGACAATTTAAAATTTTTTTCACTTTATTTTGTTTTTTCATTTTTAGGCGTTTCTAGTCGTCCTAGACGATTTTGGACCTTATTTTGGAATCACCACATAAAGAGCATTAATCTTGATTATCTTTGTGAAAACTCAACCGATTTTTAATTGAAATACCATTTATATTGACTCTACTTCAAAATAATTATGATTTCGACAATTTAAAATTTTTTTTCACCTTTTTTTTGTTTTTTTCATTTATAGGTGTTTCTAGGCGTCCTAGACGATTTTAGACCTTAATTTGGAATCACCATATTTAGAGCATTAATCTTGATTTTCTCTGTGAAAACTCAACCGATTTTTAATTGAAATACCATTTATATTGACTCTACTTCAAAATAATTATGATTTCGACAATTTAAAATTTTTTTTCAACTTTTTTTATTTTTTCATTTTTAGGCGTTTCTAGTCGTCCTAGACGGTTTTGGACCTTATTTTGGAATCACCACATTTAGAGCATTAATCTTGATTTTCTCTGTGAAAACTCAACCGATTTTTAATTGAAATACCATTTATATTGACTCTACTTCAAAATAATTATGATTTCGACAATTTATAATTTTTTTTCAACTTTATTTATTTTTTCGTTTTTAGGCGTTTCTAGTCGTCCTAAACGATTTTACACCTTATTGTGGAATCACCACATTTAGAGCATTAATCTTGACTTTTTCTGTGAAAACTCAACCGGTTTTTAATTGGAATACCATTTATATTGACTTTACTTCAAAATAATTATGATTTCGACAATTTAAAATTTTTTTTCTACATTTTTTATTTTGTCATTTTTAGGCGTTTCTAGTCGTCCTAGACGATTTTAGACCTTATTTTGGAATCACCACATTTAGAGCATTAATCTTGATTTTCTCTGTGAAACCTCAACCATTTTTAATTGAAATACCATTTATATTGACTCTACTTCAAAATAATAATGATTTGGACAATTTATGATTTTTTTTAACTTATTTTATTTTTTTCATTTTTAGGCGTTTCTAGTCATCCTAGACGATTTTAGACCTTATTTTGGAATCACCACTTTTAGAGCATAAGTCTTGATTTCGACAATTTAAAATTTTTTATCAACTTTTTTTATTTTTTTCATTTTTAGGCGTTTCTAGTCGTCCTAGACGATTTTAGACCTTATTTTGGAATCACCACATTTAGAGCATTAATCTTGACTTTTTCTGTGAAAACTCAACCGGTTTTTAATTGGAATACCATTTATATTGACTCTACTTCATAATAATTATGATTTCGACAATTTTAAATTTTTTTTCAACTTTTTTTATTTTATCATTTTTAGACGTTTCTAGTCGTCCTAGACGATTTTGGACCTTATCTTGGAATCACCAGTTGTTAATTGGAATACCATTTATATTCACTCTACTTCATAATAATTATGATTTGGACAATTTATAATTTTTTTTCAACTTTTTTTATTTTTTCATTTTTAGGCGTTTCTAGTCGTCCTAGACGATTTTAGACCTTATTTTGGAATCACCACATTAAGAGCATTAATCTTGATTTTCCCTGTGAAAACTCAACCGGTTTTTAATTGATATACCATTTATATTGACTCTACTTCAAAATAATTATGATTTGGACAATTTATAATTTTTTTTCAACTTTATTTATTTTTTCGTTTTTAGGCGTTTCTAGTCGTCCTAGACGATTTTACACCTTATTTTGGAATCACCACATTTAGAGCATTAATCTTGATTTTCTCTGTGAAAACTCAACCGGTTTTTAATTGGAATACCATTTATATTGACTCTACTTCATAATAATTATGATTTCGACAATTTAAAAATTTTTTTTCACCTTTTTTTTTTTTTTTTCATTTTTAGACGTTTCTAGTCGTCCTAGACGATTTTAGACCTTATTTTGGAATCACCACATTTAGAGCATTAATCTTGATTTTCTCTGTGCAAACTCAACCGGTTTTTAATTGGAATACCATTTATATTGACTCTACTTCAAAATAATAATGATTTGGACAATTTATAAATTTTTTTTTAACTTATTTTATTTTTTCATTTTTAGGCGTTTCTAGTCATCCTAGACGATTTTAGACCTTATTTTGGAATCACCACATTTAGAGCATAAATCTTGATTTCGACAATTTATAATTTTTTTCAACTTTTTTTTTTTTTCATTTTTAGGCGTTTTTAGTCGTCCTAGACGATTTTGGACCTTATTTTGGAATCACCACATAAAGAGCATTAATCTTGATTATCTTTGTGAAAACTCAACCGATTTTTAATTGAAATACCATTTATATTGACTCTACTTCAAAATAATTATTTTTTTTTGTTTTTTTCATTTTTAGGCGTTTCTAGGCGTCCTAGACGATTTTAGACCTTAATTTGGAATCACCATATTTAGAGCATTAATCTTGATTTTCTCTGTGAAAACTCAACCGGTTTTTAATTGAAATACCATTTGTATTGACTCTACTTCAAAATAATTATGATTTCGACAATTTAAAATTTTTTTTCAACTTTTTTTATTTTTTCATTTTTAGGCGTTTCTAGTCGTCCTAGACGATTTTGGACCTTATTTTGGAATCACCACGTTTAGAGCATTAATCTTGATTTTCTCTGTGAAAACTCAACCGATTTTTAATTGAAATACCATTTATATTGACTCTACTTCAAAATAATTATGATTTGGACAATTTATAATTTTTTTTCAACTTTTTTTATTTTTTCATTTTTAGGCGTTTCTAGTCGTCCTAGACGATTTTAGACCTTATTTTGGAATCACCACGTTTAGAGCATTAATCTTGATTTTCTCTGTGAAAACTCAACCGATTTTTAATTGAAATACCATTTATATTGACTCTACTTCAAAATAATTATGATTTCGACAATTTAAAATTTGTTTTCAACTTTTTTTATTTTGTTCATTTTTAGGCGTTTCTAGCCGTCCTAGACGAATTTAGACCTTATTTTGGAATCACCACATTAAGAGCATAAATCTTGATTTCGACAATTTAAAATTTTTTTCAACTTTTTTATTTTTTTTCATTTTAGGCGTTTCTAGTCGTCCTAGACGATTTTTGACCTTATTTTGGAATCACCACATTTAGAGCATTAATCTTGATTTTCTCTGTGAAAACTCAACCGGTTTTTAATTGGAATACAATTTATATTGACTCTACTTCAAAATAATTATGATTTGGACAATTTATAATTTTTTTTTTACTTATTTTATTTTTTCATTTTTAGGTGTTTCTAGTCATCCTAGACGATTTTAGACCTTATTTTGGAATCACCACATTTAGAGCATAAATCTTGATTTCGACAATTTAAAATTTTTTTTCAACTTTTTTTTTTTTTTTTTTTATTTTTAGGCGTTTTTAGTCGTCCTAGACGATTTTAGACCTTATTTTGGAATCACCACATTTAGAGCATAAATCTTGATTTTCTCTGTGAAAACTCAACCGGTTTTTAATTGATATACCATTTATATTGACTCTACTTCATAATAATTATGATTTCGACAATTTAAAATTTTTTTTCAACTTTTTTTATTTTTTCACTTTTAGACGTTTCTAGTCGTCCTAGACGATTTTAGACCTTATTTTGGAATCACCACATTTAGAGCATTAATCTTGATTTTCTTTGTGCAAACTCAACCGGTTTTTAATTGAAATACCATTTATATTGACTCTACTTCAAAATAATTATGATTTCGACAATTTAAAATTTGTTTCACCTTTTTTTTTTTTTCATTTTTAGGCGTTTCTAGTCGTCCTAGACGATTTTGGACCTTATTTTGGAATCACCACATAAAGAGCATTAATCTTGATTATCTTTGTGAAAACTCAACCGATTTTTAATTGAAATACCATTTATATTGACTCTACTTCAAAATAATTATGATTTCGACAATTTAAAATTTTTTTCACCTTTTTTTTGTTTTTTTCATTTTAAGGCGTTTCCAGGCGTCCTAGACGATTTTAGACCTTAATTTGGAATCACCATATTTAGAGCATTAATATTGATTTTCTCTGTGAAAACTCAACCGGTTTTTAATTGAAATACCATTTGTATTGACTCTACTTCAAAATAATTATGATTTCGACAATTTAAAATTTGTTTTCAACTTTTCTTATTTTTCATTTTTAGGCGTTTCTAGTCGTCCTAGACGATTTTGGACCTTATTTTGGAATCACCACGTTTAGAGCATTAATCTTGATTTTCTCTGTGAAAACTCAACCGATTTTTAATTGAAATACCATTTATATTGACTCTACTTCAAAATAATTATGATTTGGACAATTTATAATTTTTTTTCAACTTTATTTATTTTTTCGTTTTTAGGCGTTTCTAGTCGTCCTAAACGATTTTACATCTTATTTTGGAATCACCACATTTAGAGCATTAATCTTGACTTTTTCTGTGAAAACTCAACCGGTTTTTAATTGGAATACCATTTATATTGACTCTACTTCAAAATAATTATGATTTCGACAATTTAAAATTTTTTTTCAACTTTTTTTATTTTGTTCATTTTTAGGCGTTTCTAGTCGTCCTAGACGAATTTAGACCTTATTTTGGAATCACCACATTAAGAGCATAAATCTTGATTTCGACAATTTAAAATTTTTTTTCAACTTTTTTTTTTTTTTTCATTTTAGGCGTTTCTAGTCGTCCTAGACGATTTTAGACCTTATTTTGGAATCACCACATTTAGAGCATTAATCTTGATTTTTCTCTGTGAAAACTCAACCGGTTTTTAATTGGAATACAATTTATATTGACTCTACTTCAAAATAATAATGATTTGGACAATTTATAATTTTTTTTTAACTTATTTTTATTTTTTCATTTTTAGGTGTTTCTAGTCATCCTAGACGATTTTAGACCTTATTTTGGAATCACCACATTTAGAGCATAAATCTTGATTTCGACAATTTAAAATTTTTTTTCAACTTTTTTTATTTTTTTCATTTTTAGGCGTTTCTAGTCGTCCTAGACGATTTTAGACCTTATTTTGGAATCACCACATTTAGAGCATTAATCTTGATTTTCTCTGTGCAAACTCAACCGGTTTTTAATTGAAATACCATTTATATTGACTCTACTTCAAAATAATTATGATTTCGACAATTTAAAATTTTTTTCACCTTTTTTTTGTTTTTTCATTTTTAGGCGTTTCTAGTCGTCCTAGACGATTTTGGACCTTATTTTGGAATCACCACATTTAGAGCATTAATCTTGATTATCTTTGTGAAAACTCAACCGATTTTTAATTGAAATACCATTTATATTGACTCTACTTTAAAATAATTATGATTTCGACAATTTAAAATTTTTTTCAACTTTTTTTTGTTTTTTCATTTTTAGGCGTTTCTAGGCGTCCTAAACGATTTTAGACCTTAATTTGGAATCACCATATTTAGAGCATTAATCTTGATTTTCTCTGTGAAAACTCAACCGGTTTTTAATTGAAATACCATTTGTATTGACTCTACTTCAAAATAATTATGATTTCGACAATTTAAAATTTTTTTTCAACTTTTTTTATTTTTCATTTTTAGGCGTTTCTAGGCATTTGTATTGACTCTACTTCAAAATAATTATGATTTCGACAATTTAAAATTTTTTTCAATTTTTTTTATTTTTCATTTTTAGGCGTTTCTAGTCGTCCTAGACGATTTTGGACCTTATTTTGGAATCACCACATTTAGAGCATTAATCTTGATTTTCTCTGTGAAAACTCAACCGATTTTAAATTGAAATACCATTTATATTGATTCTACTTCAAAATAATTATGATTTGGACAATTTATAATTTTTTTTCAACTTTATTTATTTTTTTCGTTTTTAGGCGTTTCTAGTCGTCCTAAACGATTTTACACCTTATTTTGGAATCACCACATTTAGAGCATTAATCTTGACTTTTTCTGTGAAAACTCAACCGGTTTTTAATTGGAATACCATTTATATTGACTCTACTTCAAAATAATTATGATTTCGACAATTTAAAATTTTTTTTCAACTTTTTTATTTTTTTCATTTTTAGGCGTTTCTAGTCGTCCTAGACGAATTAAGACCTTATTTTGGAATCACCACATTAAGAGCATATATCTTGATTTCGACAATTTAAAATTTTTTTCAACTTTTTTTTTTTTTTCATTTTTAGGCGTTTCTAGTCGTCCTAGACGATTTTAGACCTTATTTTGGAATCACCACATTTAGAGCATTAATTTTGATTTTCTCTGTGAAAACTCAACCGGTTTTTAATTGGAATACCATTTATATTGACTATACTATTCAAAATAATAATGATTTGGACAATTTATAATTTTTTTAACTTATTTTATTTTTTCATTTTTAGGCGTTACTAGTCATCCTAGACGATTTTAGACCTTATTTTGAATCACCACATTTAGAGCATAAATCTTGATTTCGACAATTTAAAATTTTTTTCAACTTTTTTTATTTTTTTCATTTTTAGGCGTTTCTAGTCGTCCTAGACGATTTTAGACCTTATTTTGGTATCACCACATTTAGAGCATTAGTCTTGATTTTCTCTGTGAAAACTCAACCGGTTTTTTAATTGATATACCATTTATATTGACTCTACTTCAAAATAATTATGATTTCGACAATTTAAAATTTTTTTTCAACTTTTTTTATTTTTTTCATTTTTAGGCGTTTCTAGTCGTCCTAGGCGAATTAAGACCTTATTTTGGAATCACCACATTAAGAGCATATATCTTGATTTCGACAATTTAAAATTTTTTTTCAACTTTTTTTTATTTTTTATCTTTTTAGGCGTTTCTAGTCGTCCTAGACGATTTTAGACCTTATTTTGGAATCACCACATTTTGAGCATTAATTTTGATTTTCTCTGTGAAAACTCAACCGGTTTTTAATTGGAATACCATTTATATTGACTCTACTTCAAAATAATAATGATTTGGACAATTTATAATTTTTTTTTAACTTATTTTATTTTTTCATTTTTAGGCGTTACTAGTCATCCTAGACGATTTTAGACCTTATTTTGGAATCACCACATTTAGAGCATAAATCTTGATTTCGACAATTTAAAATTTTTTTTCAACTTTTTTTATTTTTTTTCATTTTTAGGCGTTTCTAGTCGTCCTAGACGATTTTAGACCTTATTTTGGTATCACCACATTTAGAGCATTAGTCTTGATTTTCTCTGTGAAAACTCAACCGGTTTTTAATTGATATACCATTTATATTGACTCTACTTCATAATAATTATGATTTCGACAATTTAAATTTTTTTTTCAACTTTTTTTATTTTTTCATTTTTAGACGTTTCTAGTCGTCCTATACGATTTTAGACCTTATTTTGGAATCACCACATTTAGAGCATTAATCTTGATTTTCTCTGTGCAAACTCAACCGGTTTTTAATTGAAATACCATTTATATTGACTCTACTTCAAAATAATTATGATTTCGACAATTTAAAATTTTTTTTTCAACTTTTTTTTATTTTTTCATTTTTAGGCGTTTCTAGTCGTCCTAGACGATTTTAGACCTTATTTTGGAATCACCACACTAAGAGCATTAATCTTGATTATCTCTGTGAAAACTCAACCGGTTTTTAATTGGAATACCATTTATATTGACTCTACTTCAAAATAATTATGATTTCGACAATTTAAAATTTAATTGAAATACCATTTATATTGACTCTACTTCATAATAATTATGATTTCGACAATTTAAAATTTTTTTTCAACTTTTTTTTTTTTTCATTTTAAGACGTTTCTAGTCGTCCTAGACGATTTTAGACCTTATTTTGGAATCACCACATTTAGAGCATTAATCTTGATTTTCTCTGTGAAAACTCAACCGGTTTTTAATTGGAATACCATTTATATTGACTCTACTTCATAATAATTATGATTTCGACAATTTAAAATTTTTTTTCAACTTTTTTTTATTTTTTCATTTTTAGACGTTTCTAGTCGTCCTAGACGATTTTGGACCTTATTTTGGAGTCACCACATTAAGAGCATTAAACTTGATTTTCTCTGTGCAAACTCAACCGGTTTTCAATTGGAATACCATTTATATTGACTCTACTTCAAAATAATTATGATTTCGACAATTTAAAATTTTTTTCATTTTTTTTTGTTTTTTTTATTTTTAGGCGTTTCTAGTCGTCCTAGACGATTTTCGACCTTATTTTGGAATCACCACATAAAGAGCATTAATCTTGATTTTCTCTGTGTAAACTCAACCGGTTTTTAATTGGAATACCAGTTATATTGACTCTACTTCAAAATAATTATGATTTGGACAATTTATAATTTTTTTTTAACTTTTTTTATTATTTCATTTTTGGGCGTTTCTAGTCGTCCTAGACGATTTTGTACCTTATTTTGGAATCACCACATTTAGAGCATTAATCTTGATTTCGACAATTTAAAATTTTTTTTCAACTTTTTTTATTTTTTCATTTTTAGGCGTTTCTAGTCGTCCTAGACGATTTTGGACCTTATTTTGGAATCTCCACATTTAGAGCATTAATCTTGATTTTCTCTGTGAAAACTCAACCGATTTTTAATTGAAATACCTTTTATATTGACTCTACTTCAAAATAATTATGATTTCGACAATTTAAAATTTTTTTCACATTTTTTTTGTTTTTTCATTTTAAGGCGTTTCTAGTCGTCCTAGACGATTTTGGACCTTATTTTGGAATCACCACATAAAGAACATTAATATTGATTATCTCTGTAAAACTCAACCGATTTTTAATTGAAATACCATTTATATTGACTCAACTTCAAAATAATTATGATTTCGACAATTTAAAATTTTTTTTCAACTTTTTTTAATTTTTCATTTTTAGGCGTTTCTAGTCGTCCTAGACGATTTTAGACCTTATTTTGGAATCACCACATTAAGAGCATTAGTCTTGATTTTCTCTGTGAAAACTCAACCGGTTTTTTATTGGAATACCATTTATATTGACTCTACTTCAAAATAATTATGATTTGGACAATTTATAATTTTTGTTCAATTTTTTTATTTTTTTTTAATTTTTAATCGTTTCTAGTCGTCCTAGACGATTTTAGACCTTGTTTTGGAATCACCACATTAAGAGCATTAATCTTGATTTTCTCTGTGCAAACTCAACCGGTTTTTAATTGGAATACCATTTATATTCACTCTATTTCATAATAATTATGATTTGGACAATTTATAATTTTTTTTAAACTTTTTTTATTATTTCATTTTTAGGCGTTTCTAGTCGTCCTAGACGATTTTGGACCTTATTTTGGAATCACCACATAAAGAGCATTAATCTTGATTTTCTCTGTGTAAACTCAACCGGTTTTTAATTGGAATACCATTTATATTGATTCTACTTCAAAATAATTATGATTTGGACAATTTATAATTTTTTTTTAACTTTTTTTATTATTTCATTTCTAGGAGTTTCTAGTCGTCCTAGACGATTTTGGACCTTATTTTGGAATCACCACATAAAGAGCATTAATCTTGATTTTCTCTGTGTAAACTCAACCGGTTTTTAATTGGAATACCATTTATATTGATTCTACTTCAAAATAATTATGATTTGGACAATTTATAATTTTTTTTTAACTTTTTTTATTATTTCATTTCTAGGAGTTTCTAGTCGTCCTAGACGATTTTAGACCTTATTTTGGAATCACCACATTTAGAGCATTAATCTTGATTTTCTCTGTGAAAACTCAACCGATTTTTAATTGAAATACCATTTATATTGACTCTACTTCAAAATAATTCTGATTTCGACAATTTATAATTTTTGTTAAATTTTTTTATTTTTTTTTAATTTTTAATCGTTTCTAGTCGTCCTAGACGATTTTAGACCTTGTTTTGGAATCACCACATTAAGAGCATTAATCTTGATTTTCTCTGTGCAAACTCAACCGGTTTTTAATTGGAATACCATTTATATTCACTCTATTTCATAATAATTATGATTTGGACAATTTATAATTTTTTTTTAAACTTTTTTTATTATTTCATTTTTAGGCGTTTCTAGTCGTCCTAGACGATTTTGGACCTTATTTTGGAATCACCACATAAAGAGCATTAATCTTGATTTTCTCTGTGTAAACTCAACCGGTTTTTAATTGGAATACCATTTATATTGATTCTACTTCAAAATAATTATGATTTGGACAATTTATAATTTTTTTTTAACTTTTTTTTATTATTTCATTTCTAGGAGTTTCTAGTCGTCCTAGACGATTTTAGACCTTATTTTGGAATCACCACATTTAGAGCATTAATCTTGATTTTCTCTGTGAAAACTCAACCAGTTTTTAATTGAACTACCATTTATATTGACTCTACTTCAAAATAATTATGATTTCGACAATTTATAATTTTTTTTTAGCTTTTTTTTTTATTTCATTTTTAGACGTTTCTAGTCGTCCTAGACGATTTTAGACCTTATTTTGGAATCACCACATTAAGAGCATTAATCTTGATTTTCTCTGTGCAAACTCAACCGGTTTTTAATTGGAATACCATTTATATTGACTCTACTTCAAAATAATTATGATTTCGAAAATTTAAAATATTTTTCACATTTTTTTGTTTTTTTCATTTTTAGGCGTTTATAGTATAGTATACTCAATATACTTCAAAATAATTATGATTTGGACAATTTATAATTTTTTTTCAACTTTTTTTATTTTTTTCATTTTTAGGCGTTTCTAGTCGTCCTAGACGATTTTGGAACTTATTTTGGAATCACCACATTAAGAGCATTAATCTTGATTTTCTCTGTTAAAACTCAGCCGGTTTTTTATTGGAATACCATTTATATTGACTATACTTCAAAATAATTATGATTTGGACAATTTATAATTTTTTTTCAACTTTTTTTATTTTTTCATTTTTAGGCGTTTCTAGTCGTCCTAGACGATTTTAGACCTTATTTTGGAATCACCACATTTAGAGCATTAATCTTGATTTTCTCTGTGAAAACTCAACCGGTTTTTAATTGAAATACCATTTATATTGACTCTACTTCAAAATAATTATGATTTGGACAATTTATAATTTTTTTAACTTTTTTTTTTTTTTTTTTTTTTTCTAAATTTTTTATTTTAACATTTAGACATTAACTTGATTCGACAATTTCATTTTTTTTTTTTTTCATTTTTAGGCGTTTCTAGTCGTCCTAGACGATTTTAGACCTTATTTTGGAATCTCCACATTAAGAGTATTAATCTTGATTTTCTCTGTGAAAACTCAACCGATTTTTAATTGAAATACCATTTATATTGACTCTACTTCAAAATAATTCTGATTTCGACAATTTATAATTTTTGTTCAATTTTTTTATTTTTTTTAATTTTTAATCGTTTCTAGTCGTCCTAGACGATTTTAGACCTTATTTTGGAATCACCACATTCAGAGCATTAATCTTGATTTTCTCTGTGAAAACTCAACCGATTTTTAATTGAAATACCATTTATATTGACTTTACTTCAAAATAATTATGATTTCGACAATTTAAAATTTTTTTTCACTTATTTTTATTTTGGAATCACCACATTTAGAGCATTAATTTTGATTTTCTCTATGAAAACTCAACCGGTTTTTAATTGGAATACCATTTATATTGACTCTACTTAAAAATAATTATGATTTGGACAATTTATAATTTTTTTTTCTACTTTTTTTATTTCTTAATTTATAGGCGTTTCTAGTCGTCCTAGACGATTTTAGACCTTATTTTGGAATCACCACATTTAGAGCATTAGTCTTGATTTTCTCTGTGAAAACTCAACCGGTTTTTAATTGGAATACCATTTATATTGACTTTACTTCAAAATAATTATGATTTGGACAATTTATAATTTTTTTTCTACTTTTTTTATTTTGTCATTTTTAGGCGTTTCTAGGCGTCCTAGACGATTTTGGACCTTAGTTTGGAATCACCATATTTAGAGCATTAATCTTGATTTTCTCTGTGAAAACTCAACCGGTTTTTAATTGGAATACCATTTATATTGAGTCTTCTTCAAAATAATTATGATTTGGACAATTTAAAATTTTTTTTACTTATTTTTATTTTGGAATCACCACATTTAGAGCATTAATTTTGATTTTCTCTATGAAAACTCAACCGGTTTTTAATTGAAATACCATTTATATTGACTCTACTTCAAAATAATTATGATTTCGACAATTTAAAATTTTTTTCACTTATTTTATTTTGGAATCACCACATTTAGAGCATTAATTTTGATTTTCTCTATGAAATCTCAACCGGTTTTTAATTGGAATACCATTTATATTGACTCTACTTAAAAATAATTATGATTTCGACAATTTAAAATTTTTTTTCACTTATTTTATTTTGGAATCACCACATTTAGAGCATTAATTTTGATTTTCTCTATGAAAACTCAACCGGTTTTTAATTGAAATACCGTTTATATTGACTCTACTTCAAAATAATTATGATTTCGACAATTTAAAATTTTTTTCACTTTTTTTTTTGTTTTTTCATTTTTAGGCGTTTCTAGGCGTCCTAGACGATTTTGGACCTTAGTTTGGAATCACCATATTTAGAGCATTAATCTTGATTTTCTCTGTGAAAACTCAACCGGTTTTTAATTGGAATACCATTTATATTGAGTCTTCTTCAAAATAATTATGATTTGGACAATTTAAAATTTTTTTTTCAACTTTTTTTATTTTTTCATTTTTAAGCGTTTCTAGTCGTCCTAGACGATTTTAGACCTTATTTTGGAATCACCACATTAAGAGCTCTAATTTTGATTTTCTCTGTGAAAACTCAACCGGTTTTTAATTGGAATACCATTTATATTGACTCTACTTCAAAATATTTATGATTGCGACAATTTATAATTTTTTTTCAACTTTTTTTATTTTTGCATTTTTAGGCGTTTCTAGTCGTCCTACACATTTAGAGCAATAGTCTTGAATACCATTTATATTTACTCCACTTCAAAATAATTATGATTTCGACAATTTAAAATTTTTTTTCAACTTTTTTTATTTTTTTTTATTTTTAGGCGTTTCTAGGTGTCCTAGACGATTTTGGACCTTATTTTGGAATCACCACATTTAGAGCATTTATCTTGATTTTCTCTGTGAAAACTCAAACGGTTTTTAATTGAAATACCATTTATATTGACTCTACTTCAAAATAATTATGATTTGGACAATTTATAATTTTTTTTTAACTTTTTTTTTTTTTTTTTTTTTTAGGCGTTTCTAGTCGTCCTAGACGATTTTAGACCTTATTTTGGAATCACCACATTTAGAGCATTAATCTTGATTTCGACAATTTAAAATTTTTTTTTTAACTTTTTTTTTGTTTTTCATTTATAGGCGTTTCTAGTCGTCCTAGACGATTTTAGACCTTATTTTGGAATCACCACATTAAGAGTATTAATCTTGATTTTCTCTGTGAAAACTCAACCGATTTTTAATTGAAATACCGTTTATATTGACTCTACTTCAAAATAATTATGATTTCGACAATTTAAAATTTTTTTTCACATTTTTTTTGTTTTATAATTTTTAGGCGTTTCTAGTCGTCCTAGACGATTTTGGACCTTATTTTGGAATCACCACATAAAGAGCATTAATATTGATTATCTCTGTGAAAACTCAACCGATTTTTAATTGAAATACCATTTATATTGACTCTACTTCAAAATAATTCTGATTTCGACAATTTATAATTTTTGTTCAATTTTTTTATTTTTTTTTTAATTTTTAAGCGTTTCTAGTCGTCCTAGACGATTTTAGACCTTATTTTGGAATCACCACATTTAGAGCATTAATCTTGATTTTCTCTGTGAAAACTCAACCGATTTTTAATTGAAATACCATTTATATTGACTCTACTTCAAAATAATTATGATTTCGACAATTTAAAAATTTTTTTCACTTATTTTATTTTGGAATCACCACATTTAGAGCATTAATTTTGATTTTCTCTATGAAAACTCAACCGGTTTTTAATTGGAATACCATTTATATTGACTCTACTTAAAAATAATTATGATTTGGACAATTTATAATTTTTTTCAACTTTTTTTTATTTTTTCATTTTTAGGCGTTTCTAGTCGTCCTAGACGATTTTAGACCTTATTTTGGAATCACCACATTTAGAGCATTAATCTTGATTTTCTCTGTGAAAACTCAACCGATTTTTAATTGAAATACCATTTATATTGACTCTACTTCAAAATAATTGTGATTTCGACAATTTAAAATTTTTTTCACCTATTTTTATTTTTTTATTTTTAGGCGTTTCTAGGCGTCCTAGACGATTTTGTACCTTATTTTGGAATCACCACATTTAGAGCATTAATCTTGATTTTCTCTGTGAAAACTCAACCGATTTTTAATTGAAATACCATTTATATAATTTTTTTCAACTTTTTTTATTTTTTCATTTTTAGGCGTTTCTAGTCGTCCTAGACGATTTTAGACCTTATTTCGGAATTACCACATTAGGAGCATTAATCTTGATTTTCTCTGTGAAAACTCAACCGGTTTTTAATTGGAATACCATTTATATTGACTCTACTTCAAAATAATTATGATTTCGACAATTTAAAATTTTTTTTCAACTTTTTATTATTTTTTCATTTTTAGGCGTTTCTAGGCGTCCTAGACGATTTTGGACCTTATTTTGGAATCACCACATAAAGAGCGTTAAACTTGATTTTCTCTGTGAAAACTCAACCGGTTTTTAATTGGAATACCATTTATATTGACTCTACTTCAAAATAATTATGATTTCGACAATTTAAAATTGTTTTCTCTTTTTTTTTTTTTTTGCATTTTTAGGCGTTTCTAGGCGTCCTAGACGATTTTGTACCTTATTTTGGAATCACCACATTAAGAGCATTAATCTTGATTTTCTCTGTGAAAACTCAACCGATTTTTAATTGAAATACCATTTATATTGACTCTACTTCAAAATAATAATGATTTCGACAATTTAAAATTTTTTTTCAACTTTTTTTTTTTTTTTCATTTTTAGGCGTTTCAAGGCGTCCTAGACGATTTAGG